>JASAMV010003402.1:0-82433 GCA_030248065.1 Rhynchonema sp. JSB1_4
TTGACTTTCGGGTTAAGAACGTGACATTAACTAATGGGCGTATTTCACTGTGTAGCAGCGAATTTGGAAATTACTATTACCATACTTAAGTACTGGTACATGCAGTTCCAGAGAACTTGGACAAGCGGATAAATAAATTAAATACTGGTAAGTCAAACAAAATGGATCACCTGGAGTTTAACCCGTATTTCTGCCTCCGCGTACATTGTGAGAGCAAATGCGGGTTGCGGATTAACGGATTAGCGGGCGGTCCATAGGCAGACCCGCTAACCCGCTTTGCTAATCTTGCATGTGAGAGCAAAAGCGGGTCCGCTAATCCGCAACCCGCTAAGCCGCTACATTGTGAGACCGGCCTTAGGGCGCAGCCATGCAAACGCGGTTGCGGGCAGAGTTGGAAAAATATTTTTTTAAAGATATTTTTTTCAAATAAAACTACTTTTTTAAAATTTTTGGAGATGGCAAAATATGATGCAACTTTTTTACAAAAATAGAAGATAAATATTAACAAGAAAGAAAAATGCCCTAAGGGGTATGAAGGAAATATGGTTCCCACCCTACACAAATGGACCGACATAAAAGAACGATACCAGCTAACTGACACAGTTGACGTTTCATCTATACTATTAAAACAGGAAGACGTATGTGTATGTCTGTCTGTCTGTCTGTGGCCCCCCACCAGATATTTTGCTGTTTGTCCTGAATACTGGTTGTCTACTCTACACCATTTTGATTGCTCCGATGAAGCTCGTCATCCGTCCAATCAAGGTACATGATAAACAGTTTCAGAGGCGCCAAGATGTGAAAAACAAGCGCCCGCAGGCACTTTTGTGAAGAAACCAACACACATCCTGAGAAAAAATTCCAAACTTTAAGCTCGAAGAAAGTCATTTTTGAACGTTTAGACAATATTGTTCTTCGGCTAAACTCAAAAAAATATTTCTTTAAAAAAGTTATTTGTGGAGACCGTGCGCGTTTTTTTAGACACGTGTTCGTTTGAAAAAAATTGATTTTTTTTGCCCAAACCCTGGTTGCGGGCCAGAAGAAAATTCTGTATGTCCAAAAACCGCCCCTCGTTTGCATGGTCGCACTTGCGGGGCGCGGCTTGCGGTACACTTCGAAACATCACGCAGCAACGGAAATGAGGGCCGAAAACCAGAAGTTCAATGAACAACTTTTAGGCTGGCCGAAACTAGTGTGTCAACTACAATACTGACAGAAAGAGTTTATTGCTGTAAACAGTCATCCACAACCTGATCCATTTGTCTCGTCTTCGTCATTCTCCCATTCATTGTTGGCTTTGGTCATTAGATTTTTTGGGTGATTCATTGATTGGTCATTGTTCTCTTCCGGCAAATGTTCACTTGATTTATGTCGTCTTTTGGTGAATGTCGTGACACTCGTACCTTGTTATCCTTGGTCGCTGAACCATTTCCCCTCGGTCCGTTGACCACCATCACAACAAGAGCCATCAAAGTGAGATATTTCATCGTGTTGGGGATTAGCTGATGTCTACCCGTTTTACACCTCGAAATTTAATATTCCTCGGTTTTGATTAAAAGAATGAATGAAATTACTGATTGTGAGCTACTTTTATATTCACTGGCTGAAACGCTGTGAGCACGCTGAGCAAAGAAATGAAGGAATGTGTTGCCAGCTGCTCCCAGTCATCTCGGTCCCGCCATCTCGGTCCCGACCATTTCGGTCCCGCTATCTCGGTCCCAGGTCATCTCGGTCCCGACCATCTGGGTACCGACCATTTCGGTACCGGACCATCTCGGTACCGGACCATCTCGGTCCCCACCATTTCGGTACCGGACTATCTCGGTACCGGGTCATCTCGGTACCGGACCATCTCGGTACCGGGTCATCTCGGTACCGGACCATCTCGGTCCCGACCATTTCGGTGCCGGTTGTCTTGAGCACTGTTTTGCCCTTTGTTTCGTACTTCCCACTATGTTCAGCTTTCTTCGTAATTTGAAAATTCAATGCAATAAAAAGAAAATGCGATGTTTTTGATGCTTTTGGGCATCTTTATGAAGCTGCGTCTGTCAGTCTTGTGAAAAAGTACTGCAATCATAGAAATTAGATCAATAATAAACGGAGAGCGCATGTACATTCCAAAATCCTTTGTGAACAAAAAATGACTTTCTTCGACTGGGGCTCGAACCCAGGTCTAGAAATTAGATCATAATCGCGTTCAGAAGAAAATTTAGGCTGCCAGCCAGGAAGACCTATCCACACATGTAAACCGTTCACAAAGTATCGCTGTTCATACTTTCATTCAGGATTAGGCTTAGGCTGCCAGCCAGGAAGACCTGTTCATATGTGGGAGCCATTCACAAGAATACTCCTCATACTTTCATTCAGGATTAGGCTTAGGCTTAGGCTGCCAGCCAGGAAGACCTGTTCATATGTGGGAGCCATTCACAAGAATACTCCTGTTCATACTTTCATTCTGGATTAGGCTTAAGCTTAGGCTGCCAGCCAGGAATGCCTATGTTCTTGGCTGTATGTGGGGCCATTCACAAAAGTTGAACGGCATAGGCCTTCATTCAGGCTTAGGCTTGAGCTTAGGCTCCCAGACCGACATCATCAAATGAGCATTTCTGTGCATGAATCACATCACAATATCTAGCCTATGTACATGAATATCCATTTTCGATTAAAAAATATTGTTCTTCAGACATTTTTATATTTTTCTGAGTTTTCACTTCGAGGTTTTTTCGGTGTTTTCGACTTCATCGACATCGACTACATCAGCAACCAATATGATCGCGATATTCTGGGACCGAGATGACCCGGTACCGAGATGGTCCGGTACCGAGATGACCCGGTACCGAGATGGTCCGGTACCGAGATGGCCCGGTACCGAGATGGTCCGGTACCGAAATGGTCGGGACCGAGATGGTCCGGTACCGAAATGGTCGGTACCCAGATGGTCGGGACCGAGATGACCTGGGACCCAGATGGCGGGACCGAAATGGTCAGGACCGAGATGGCGGGACCGAGATGGATGGGAGCCGTTGCCAGCTGGCGTTACGGTACCTAGGTGGATCTCATTGGTTTTTCATTGCTGGGAATCAGACAAACACGTTGGCAACGTTGCAGAAAGCGTCATGACGTGGGAAACGCGGTTTAAGATAGCCTGTGCTGACATTTTCAAATGCATAGTATGTAGCTGCGTAGCTTTGTTTATTTACTCCGCACACAAAAGGTTTTACTTCCAAAAACAAGTCGCGGGGAGGATCCAGGGGGATCCAAGGTTCCACAAGGGGGAATTTGGCCCATTTGGCCCCCAAAGGAAGGGCCACCGTTTCGGAAGCAGGATTTTCACTCCGATACACTTCAAAAGTCCAACAATTGCGCGCTCCGTGCGTCAAATGCACAAATTTTCACTGAAATTTGGCCCTCGCGCGTGCAAAAACTGCCAAAATTTCGCGCGCTACGCGCTTTATCGGGGTAAAAGGGGCAAAATTCGAAGCAAGTATTAGTTAAAAGTGGCTTTTCAAAAAATGGAACAAGCACCAGATAAAACTGACTTTCTGGATTTGGCCCCTCCCTTGGCCAAAAGCTGGATCCGCCACTGCGTCGCTGCCACAAACAAGACCAACACTTTACCGCAGCTCAAAATTTGTGCAAAATAATCGATCGGTACCCTGCCGCACAATATACAACGCACCGACACGCCAACTACAGCGCCTCGATGCCATATGTGGTTGTCGTGGCTTTGATGACGGCATCGAATGTTATGAAGGCAAAGTGACCTGACTGTTGTGTGGGAAAGCAGGGCGAAACAGACGCTATTGCACTCAGTACGTTGGGGACTTCACTATGTGCACTGCTTGCAGTGGCGCTGTGTTCTTGAGATTTCACGCAGTGAAAATGTGAGAAATATAGGAGGCCGAATGCACCACATGCACCGCGTGCACAGTGCTAAAAAGGTCAAAGGCGTGCACGCGTACGCACGCGTGCGTATAAGTGCACTGCGCGTGCACCACTGGGCGGTTATACATTGTGCCCGCAGGCGTCAAAGGCGTGCATGCGTACGCATGCGTGCAGCACGCGTACGTGCAGAATTCACCCAAAGTTGCAGTTGGTAGTGTAGCTGTTGCTTACCGTAATCACATAACGTGGATTAAAAGTACCGTCGGGCCATTAATTTCTTTGGTAGTTTAGAAGATTCGGTCGATTTGGTCGACAATGCTTAAGGATAGTACGGTATTGGCAAAACCGCATCGCTGAATGCGGTTTTGGCGGGAAAAAACTACAGGGTGTGTGTTAATTAATTGGCCCAGATGTTTGGCAGAATTGGGAGCACGAGAGAATGGGCCGCCGAGAACGCTGACCAGTGTATACGTGCTTGCTTGGTTTGGTTACCGTACCATGTTTTACGCACGTGTAAACGCTTGTGATTGCGTGCGGACTTGTCAGTCATGTCTGTCACTAATTTCAGTCACTCACTTTTGTCAGTCAGTTTTGTCAGTTACTTGTTACGACACAATGTACCCATTTGTGTTTTGCTCAGCGTGTCTGTTGCAATAAACGTAAAATGAAACATTAATCGCAACAAGAATTTCATGTCACTGTTGGAACAAGGAGCACGAACAACATTGAAAACAAGAACGACAACAGTTATGGCGAAAAATCGGCAGCAATAACGGTGACGAAATACGAAGATAATGACAGGATGGCATAATATAATGTATGGGACATAATATTTGGTACTATGACTGACCACATATATCGACTGATAATACACGCGCTTACAACAACAGCAAAATCAGTTACATAATATTACGTACTTCATATCTAATTAACTAACAACATGTTTTGGCAATGTGCATTGTGCATGTTGTGTGCATTACAAGAAGTTACGTAATGTTATGTTATAAGACGGAAAATACGCAATCATTTCGTAATGAAACATAATTTGCTGTGTATCTGCAACAAACGATAATTATAAAAAGACAATAGCGAGAGAAAGAACTATTCATCTGTGGAATTGATTGGTTCGTACTCTTCCAGGTATTCGGCGTAGTCGCATCCAAAGAAGCGGTACAGTTCCATACTGATCAATTCACGCGCCTTTGTGCTCATTTCGCGAATGTATTGTGCCGTCGATCGGTTGATCATCACCCATGGTTGGCCAACCTCGTGTTCCGAGAGCACGTGGATGTACGGATATCTGTAACGGAATGTAACACGTGGATTGACTTGTGTAATGGCGTTCCCTCGTTTTATGTGGTTGTTTCGTGAATGTCACCATTCTAGTTAACCGTTTGAACAGGCACGCGTGATCGAAATGAACGAATTGCAGACAAAACGTGCGACTCCCGTCTTCCGCAATGCCCGTTTCCTGCGTGACGAAGAACCATCGTCGCCCACGTTTTGGATGTTCGTGTGGCAGGATGGGTTTCTGCAAAAGAAAGTACGGATTTAACCGTAATTTATTTTTATGACAGTTACAAATTATAAACATCGGTGGAAGCGAAAGTATCACCTTGCACGTGGCGCACTGGGCGTCCAACACTTCCTGCACCGTTGTGCCTGGATACCAATACGAATCGAAATCCAAATCTTTGTTTGGGTATTTGAAGTGCTCCTACAATATTGCCACAGGCACGTTTGTTGAATTTTCTAAAATAGGTTACCCCCAAAAGAAACTCCACTAAAAGAGGTAAGTAAAAAAGCGCAGCCCTTGTAGTTGAGATTTAACGGTGAGTTGTTTATGTATGGCTGAACCTTTGCGTTAGTCGGCAGCACAACGGAGGTACACTTTGCGTTTGTGTCGTCCATTGATGGTGGTATGTGTGCGTTGTTTGCTTCGCTGATCACGTAAGCGTCCGCCAGAGTGAGCACGACGGGCCACGGCGTGATGTGGTATCTGCCTGTCTGTTTTGATGCGCGTATCATCTCATCGTTGACGTCTAGAATAATTGCTTACATTCTTTAACGTCTACAAAAATTGCTTACATTGGTAACGGAATGTCGTATGTATTACGGTTCATTTTCAAAGAGTGCAAGTTTAGTGCAATATGTTACTCACCTTCTTGTTGCTTGTAAAACACCATGTTCGGCCGTTTATGAAAATCCGCTGGGCCGTAGGGTGGTATCCGATAGACAGGTGGGGTCAACATTTTGTCAACAACTGAACCGTGCTGTTTGGCATTGAGGTTCACCGCCGCGGCTGAAGTAAGCGAACTGTTATGGACATATTTCTTTGTTGGACGCCGTTGTTGCACTATTGCACTGACCTGTTTTTCGACATTTCGTCACAATTGATTCACACATGCTGTCCGGCACAACGTACGGGAAGTCCGTCGATCGCACTGGATCGTGCAGCACCATTGGACTCATCAATGGCAACAATTCTGGCGTTGGGCTTTTTGTGCGTCGTCGACGGCGTGGTTCTGAATGCAAAAAGTACGGTTTTTTAATGGTACAGTTCTGCTTCTGTTCCGGGAATGCTCTGTTTACTGACTTCCAAAACGGTCTTGTAGTGTGGGCGTTTCCAGGTCGATATCTTCCTGGGTTCGCGAATCGATCGGCGTCGAAATCTGGATGTTGTTATTGCAACGGTTAGGGTGATATTGGAACATTCATGAAATTGTGTTATGTACATTTACATACAAATTTATCAATGAACAAACAGTTGTGCTGTTCGCAGTAATTTACCTCTTTCACCAGTCTTGCACCTGCTTGTTGCGCCGTTTTGACTGTCGGTCGATTGCGCTGTCGCGGTATTTCTCGTGACCGTGTTGACGTCATCGGCAGTTGGATTTCTGGAGCAGGTCACGGAAAATTGTGTCGCACTTGGCATGATTGTGTTAAGTATACCTTCTTGTTGCACACGTGTCGTGCGCATGTGTTCTTCGCGGACCACCGGGTGCTCGTTTAGGGGGTGTGGTGGCGGTGTTTGTTCTTCGTTGTCGTCCGCGTTTTCGTCACACGATTGTTGGTCGTCGCTTGAGACGTCGTTGAGATCTTTGTGTGAGAACTGGCATTTGGTTTACGAAAGCAAAGTACGTGTAACGGTACTGTACAGGAACAAAGGTCACCTTTATCCAGCATGGCGGCTGTCATGTCGTCTTCTTCATCGGCGAACAGACGCAGCACTGTCATCGCTCCTCTGTTTGTTGTTCTTCGCGTTTCTTGTTGGCCTAGAATTTAAATATTTGCCCCTATTGTTACATATGCTTATTTCCCAAATCAGGAGCCAAAATTTATTTAACCCTTTTTGTTCTTCGTCAGCGCTCGGGTCAACGGATGCTCGATGGAATGCAGGTAGCTGTTGGCAGCTTGATCGCGTCCCAAGCATGCCCGCAGTCTTTCGACGCCCCGCACCTGAGTATGTAAATGTTTATGGTGTTCGCCTGGCTTGTCACTTTTCCACATGTTACCATCAGTTGTTGGAACGGCTGTGAGTCGTTGCATCGCTTGGTCAGGTCCGCCGCGACTGCCTGCGTGTGCACACAGAACTTCATTTCGCGGAACTCTTGGCACGGTCTGCCATTCTGGATAGATCTGCAGAGCAGCCAATGAAACTCTCGCAACGTTGTTGGCCCTTTGTTGCCGATCATGGTGCCGGACATGTTACGACTTGCACAGGCGATATGCGGGTGTTCTGCGAGCGATGAAATTTTATGCTCACTGCTGTTACAGAATTAAAAAAAAGTTGGAAAGTGATATGTTGTGAGTTACGTAAAATTACGTCACATAAATGTCTGTAACCTTGGCCATTCGCGGAATCACTGTCCCCATAGCCCTGTGCCATGATGTGATGGGCTGCTGATTGGGATCGACATGCCCCTCGTTATCCAAGTACGTGAAGCACATGTTGGCGGTGACCTTGTTGCCGGCCACTATCGACTCTGCCCAGCGCGTTGCGCTCACACCTTTCGGTAGGTCCATGTGTCCTGTGTTACGCAGATTTTATGTGTTTGTTTGCTCATATTAAACCACCCGAAAACAACCTTATTGGTCAGGTTCATCACGCACAGTTTAGCGAAGTCCGTGACAGCGGAAGTAGTCGCGGTGGACAACGCGAACAACGCGTCCTGTAAATGTAAATATTTAAACGGCTTGTGGTTTTGTGGTGTGACAAACGAGAATTGTCAGATTACCTTGGCTGCCGGCGACAGGGCAATGCGTGAATTGTGTTTGCGGCCAAGCACCTCCAGTCGCAGGTCTTCCAGTCCCTCCGTTATGCATTCGGCCACGTTGGCCAGGTAGCTGGCACAATCTGCAGCCGCGTCTGTGTCCCTGTTCTTCTTCGCCAGTCGTTGGTTGAACCGTTGTTTGTGTCGGGTAGCTGCAAAGTGCGCTAAACATACACTGTGTACGTTTACGTATAGTTACGTTGTGTGGAAGTTAGTAAATGTATGTCACGAAAAATGTTGTACATGTGCTCACCTCATCGGTCGCGCTGTATTTTCCCAACGACAGTTGATCAATCATTTTCGTGTGCCAATGTCTGGAACAAGAGGCAAAAAAAATTGTGTTGCGTATTCCTTGCGTGTTATATGCAGTCGTGCAATGTTCTCTTTCAAATGAAATTCTTAGCACTTGCACTTGGCCTAAACAAACATTTAAACTGGGCACAAACATTGAAGCCTCACTCACTAAGTGAACATTGGTCGGTGATAGGTATTGGTCGCACAATGACTATATGAGAATCCATCCCCCTAAATTTCCTGCATTGAAAAGGCGGATATTTTGGCATATTTTTCAAATTGGACCAGGTTTTGACAAGAACTTTGCATGCTTATCAGTGAGAAACACACGTGTGCAGAAGTTTCACCCTGAATTCCACGCAACTGAAATGGTTCGGGCTCGGGTTACTGTAGCCACGTATTACACGTGTTATGTGTGAAATTGATTACAGCACACACGTTGATCACTCCCGATAAATAAAGCGGGAAAAGAAAGAGAAAATAACTCCTTGTCAAAACCTGATTCAATTTGAACAAAATCGCCAGAAACCCTCCTTGCCGATGTAGGAAAAATATGGGGATGGATTCTCATATAGTCATTGTGCGAACCATTTCAGTTGCGTTTCAAATGGACAAATGCATAAAACGCACCTTAGTCGCACCTCAGGCTCAGTTGTTAAGCATTATCGGTCCGAAGTATTCGTAGTGGGCCAGGTCCGGTAGTCGAATTATGATGATTTGCAGAAACGGCGCTCCGACAGCCTAAAAACACAGATTACGCATGTATAGCACTAACAAACATACATTACACTAAAATAACTTACGGAAATTTAATTAACAAGCTTAACCGACAAAACAATGGACATCAACCCGTTAGCAAAATGAACAACAGTAAAACACCTGCAGTATGCGCAGAACAATAATGTATTGGTCGCACAATGACTATATAAGAATTGGTCAAATTTTTTTCCTGAATCGTAAAGAGGGAAAGTGACGGGGCAATGACGTTGCGTTGCGTGATCGCACACAAAGTATGTAGTAAAGAGAATGTTTCAGACCTGCGGCAACGTATTTGATCTGCTAGATTATTTTTAGCTGAAAATGTTTTGTCACAAATACAAGTAGCATAGTGGTTAAGGTTGAACCTGAAGATCAGGGTAGATGAATTCTGATTTAGTCATTGTGCGACCAATACCCGCCGAGAGCGAATACGTGGGTCAAATTAACGGCAGGGACAACATTCGGGGGCTCGGGAGGACCGGGAGGCGGTTGATCCATCACAGTTTTTTTACTTTACAAATGCCGTAGAAAAGTATGGTAATGTGCTTCTTCTTCCGGTTCGGGGGGTTCGCACAAAATGATACAAACGGGAAAAGTGCAAGGACGCAAATCAAAACTGGTGCAACACACGGAAATTGCACAATTGCTGCTAAATAGTCGTTAATCATTGCCTTGAGTGCTTCCCCAAAATTTGTCCTCAACGGCCCCACATAAAAAGTAACGACCATGCAAGAACTGCAAGCAACCACACCAATCAAACATCCCGCTGTGACGCGCCAAATGAGACACCACAGCACCTGCACGGAAACAAGCGCGGATATCAATCCTTTCTTTACCCGAAAGGTGGGCGGGTGGGTGGGTGCAACCACAACAATAACTTATTGCCGGTAAATTTCACAGACCACATACATGTCGACTTGCGACCACCAAACAATGTTCCTGAGAGGACTCGAACCTCCGACCTCCCAACCGGTCAGGCGCTCTATCCAACTGAGCTACAGGAACGAGCTCAGTGGCCGCACTAACCACTTCATAAACCGAACGATACGCAGTGCACCGCAGCGCACACACACAATTCTCTCCTCGTATAACGTTACGCTGCAGGGACAATGCCACATAAGCACAGCGTATAATATTCTCGGGCTCGTAATACGCGGTGTGTGTCTATTCGCCAGACCACACTACCCCCCTCCCAGGCGGGGCTGACCTCAGACCAAGCTCAGGCCAAATCGCGTATCGCGTATCGCCCAATCTGACTCCGAAATCAGAAGGCTGTCTAGCCCGATTCGGCTTCGAACGCCGTTCATCGGACTTGTCCCATCACGTCGGGCTCACCAATTGTCGACTTGCGACCACCAAACAATGTTCCTGAGAGGACTCGAACCTCCGACCTCCCAACCGGTCAGGCGCTCTATCCAACTGAGCTACAGGAACGAGCTCAGTGGCCGCACTAACCACTTCATAAACCGAACGATACGCAGTGCACCGCAGCGCACACACACAATTCTCTCCTCGTATAACGTTACGCTGCAGGGACAATGCCACATAAGCACAGCGTATAATATTCTCGGGCTCGTAATACGCGGTGTGTGTCTATTCGCCAGACCACATACATATCACATGCATATACCGTCATGTTCAATTACTGGTCTCGTTACCTGCAACAACGCGCACGTTACGATGTTATGAAAACTTTAAACAAATAAAATTCCATACGAGAAAACAAGCCACACGGTTACGCAGTGCTCCCAAATTATTCAAATTTCGCGCCTTCGAAAAAAATCGGCCTGATCTACAAAATCTCCCTAATCTACCAAAGAAATTCTACCAAATTATTCAATTTTGCCACACACCCTGTACCTTCGACCACATCGACCAAATCTTCTCGTCTACCAAAGAAATTAATGGCCACAGTCGCACTACACAGAGAAACGAATGAACACGTAAGCTGTTGCTTACCGTAATCACAACGTGGTTTAAAAGTACAGTCGCACTAAACAAAGAAACGAATGAGCAAGTAAGCTGTTGCTAACCGTAATCACAACGTGGATTAAAAGTACAGTTGCACATCACAAAGAAACGAATGAACACACGTAGCTGTTGCTTACCGTAATCACAACGTGGATAAAGAGTACAGTCGCACATCACAAAGAAACGAATGAACACACGTACATATACATAGCTGTTGCTTACCGTAATCACAACGTGGATTTAAAAGTACAGTTGCACATAGCTGTTGTAATCACGACGTGGATTAAAAGGGCTCCTAAATCGCAGGGTTTTCACTCTAATTCATTTCAAACGTCCTAAAATCGCGCGCTTCGCGTGCCATATACGGTACACTCATATCATTGAAATTTGGCCGTATGGCCTGCAAAAAGTGCAAAAATTTCGCTCGCATGCTCAAATACATATACATAGAATGGTATTTAGCTTAAAATCACCCAATTATAAAGAAGCAATCGCAAATCGCCCAATTATAAATAAAGAAGTCAAACATGCACCAGATAAAAATGACTTTTGGAATTTGCCCCCCCCCTTGGCCGAAAGCTGGATCCGCCACTGTGCTCTTGTCTCTCCTTTGAAAACTGATTTAAATTTACATAACTTTATTATGCAACAGAAGATGAAAATTTCGGTCCTGAATTTACCAACAATCCGATCGGAATTCATCAAAAACAGGTCCATTTGATACGCGTGAAATTGACCTTTTCTGAATATTTCATATGCGTCACAGTGAAAATCTCCTGGGTCCTCGTTCTTTTTTCGAACTTGAAGGGGGCTGATTTGCAGCGGTCGGAATTCATCTAAAACAGGTGTATCTGACGCGCGAAAGCAGCGACCATTTCTGAACATTTCAGATGCATAAACAAACGAAAAAAGTCGAATATGTCACGCACGATAACTTATGATAACTTTTTTGCACTTTTTTTGAATATGTCACCACACTTGCATTCCAAAGTGGGCTTTGACCTCGAATCAACGTTGTTGCGGGACAATTAGCGCGGCGCGCGGCAATTCCAGACGCAAAACAGATGATAAACACGATGTATCAGGAACATTGACCGGCATTCACTTTGCTGGCATGAGGGTTGGGTGTGGTCGGGTTGGACCATAGCTTGCAATTCCGTTGTTTCTTTCTGTACAGTTCGACCAAGCGTTAAAGTTGTTTACCCATGTGCTGCGAGAAACTTGTACGCCGGTAAAACATACAGAAACGACAAAATCACGCGAGATATAATTTATCTCATTTTGCATCCCCCGACCAAACCCAACCAGCAGTCCAGTAAAAGCAAATGCCGCCCGCTGGCTGGCATTATTATGCACTACACTGTGGTAACTTCCATATTTCTCACGGTCCCCAAGCACGCGCCTCACAGTTGTGTGATCTGGGGGCCTGATCACAACTTGTTGCGAAAGAAAGTTATATTCACAAGTTTCAGTTATCCGCCATTACCGAGAACGTCCTCGTGTTTTTATCATCGTAAACCCGTGTTGAAGTGCACGTGCTTGACTTGACTCGTCCCTTTCGAAGACGATGATTCCACAAGTTTTCATTCTTCCTATTGTCTTCTCATAATTTCGCGCATTCTTTGTGCACACAAAGGTGATAAAGAAGGGTGCTTGAGGCGCGGCAAACCTTTCTGCCCTCGCAGAACTTTGCCTCAGTTTATTGACATCAAAGAACACACGCAATAATAGGCGCGCGATACACCGTTAGTGCACGTGAGTGCGTATAGAACATGCAACATTCATGCGTGCGTGTAGTGCATGCTCCACCCAGAGCTCCTATCCAGATTATTGGTGTATGTCGCATATCCGCAATTCATGCACTGTTATGCAAACAACGAAATCATGCGACATACACAAATATATGTAAATAAAATGTCGAAAAGTTGTGAAGTCCCAGGTTTGTCAAACGGCGTTTCTCAAAATGGAGTTATGACGAATTTATAACATCCAAACTCTAATTTTGAGGTGACACAAAAGGGATATCAGATTCCTGCGGTCTCACCAGCCTCTCTAGCGGAAGCCTATTTTCTGCGCACGCTTGCTTCTGCATTTTTGGCAGCATTTTTTTGCATTCAGACATTTAAAATATGTGCGTGTGCCGTTTTTGCGCTTGAAATCCAGACACGATAGACATTCTCAAAATATCGGCCTGCATTTTCCAAACATTTGTTTGTGATACATAACTCTCGCATAAAAATCTGACAGAAAACACCGCGTCCTCGCGAAAATGCAGGCGGGGTCCGATTATTATTTGGTCATGATGTGCAGTTATAAGTTATTATATAAGTATCCCTTACCCCACCCTAGTCACAAGACTGCACACGCATGTTGTACACTATATTGTGAGATTTCGATTGTTATTTTTACACTTCACTGCATGTTGGCACCTTGTAATTCATCTTGTCATTATAATCTGTTTGGGGTTGTAGTTTTGCGCGTATGAAAATCCGCGTCTCATGCCCATTTTGGTGTGGTCTATCGGTGCGTTTGTTTGATTATTTGGTACCACAACAAAAAACTCTCCCACGATTTCAGCAAAAATTCCTGGTACCCGTTATAACGTAAAAAGTTTTAAAAATATAGTAAATTATTAAACGTTACAGAACTAATCTCCATATGTCCACACGCTTTCACGCCCTGTGGGGTGTATAGTCCAGCCACGAACTCATGAGACGACTTTTTTTGAAATTGGCTTGTGCGGATCCAACAATGTTCTGGTTCCACGTATTTCGGAAATGAAAGAAAGAGAAACGCACGTATTTTTTAAAAACACGCTCTCCACTCGGTGCGTAAATTCCCTTTTGACTCCCAAAACATTTGTGTGCTGAACATCGCTGCTGTTCGCGTAAGCACGCAACAAATTGAGGTCAGCCAGCTGGAACTTGTCATCATCTCCCTCAGCCAATCTCTTTCTTTTGTTTGCGAAAACACGTGTATCTGGAGCATTTTTGAATGCGGCCAAGCAAGCTTTAAAAAAAGTCGTCTCATGAGCTGGTGGCTGGACTATACAATAGAAATTTATCAGTGAAAGTCATACAGTTGAGTTTGGCCAGTTGTTTTTCGCCACATTCAATCAAAAGTTTTGGCTCTCTTTGTTGGAGCTCGAAATTGTGCGTGTGAACTGTTATAGCCGAAGTACTACTTTCTCAATTATGCACTCCATGTCACGTTTTGTCAATGTGTATGTATGTGTAGCCATTTATTTGCTCAAATTGATGCTTGGCCAACATTGAGGGAGCGTGCGAGATTTTAATCTGGTGTTAATTGGCTCATTTATAATCATAAGTTCGTTTTGAGCGCTGTTGTGTTGTTGATATTTTTGTTTACCTCCTTACAAGATAATACGCTACATTTTTGTACATACTTTCATTCGTACGTTGTGACAGGGCCACTTTGTGTGGAAATTTGTTTACCACACACACAGACAGACATTGGGCATTTTCTTCATTTTCTCGTGCGCAGGTAAAGATGCAGCACCAGGGCCGTCTGGTCTGTATTTGCCAATCAATTGTGCTTGCGTTGAGCTTAAGTATTCAAAATGCACGCACTCAACAATTGACCAGCACCAGTCAACCGCTGACCAGACCATTGCCGTTTGTGACGTGCGAAAATGAATACGAAGCATTGTTTCCTGACAGAAGGGATTGCAGGTCAGTTTTGACGGCGGTCACGTGACCAGGGTTGGATTAAAAAAAGTAAAAAATTCCAGAATTGGATAATAAAAAAAATTTCATCCAACCCTGCATCTTACCACACAAATACACTGACGACGGCAACACTCTCTGTGCAAAAACAGGCCGATTAACTATAAACGTCTGGCGTATACGAAAAACGGTGATTTCCAGTGATCGACCGCCTCTGTAGTGGATTTCTATATGACCTTTCTCGTGTCAACCACAGATTTCGAGATTTACTTTATCTAGACGACTTAATTATTAGATCTTGGAAATAATAAACATTACGCTGGTCGAAATTAGTGGACCCGTGGGCCCAACTGCGTTTTTTCCAAAGATGAAAGTTTGTAGACACTGGGCGTTTGGGCATTTTGCATTGGATATCCAACGTTGTGGGATATCAAATTTTTGAGCTAAAAAATCTGCCAATTTTTCCCGACTGGTAACTCAACCCTCCTGCTCATCCACACAGGCGCTACGTCTACTGTTGGAAGCAACTGCCGTACTACTTCATGTGCCACAGCGGATTTGTGTTCGATCCGTGCATCAACGAATGCGTTCGGGTGAGTGCACCAACTGATGGCTGCTGTTTCATTCCACCGGCTTATTGTGGAAAATTAAAATTGCAGCAATCGAAACTTCATTAAATTGCATTTAAAAGTATGTCACCAACAATCGTGTGTTGTCGAAACCTGCGCATATAGGCCTAACTATACTTCGTTTTCTCAGAAAACAAAGAACAAATTCTGGCGCGCTGATTGGTCCACGTATGTTCAACAGCCAATCAGCGCGCGAGAATTTGTTCTTTGTTCTCTGAGAGAACGAAGTATGGTCAGGCCTGTAATGGCGTCAACTCAGATTGTTCTCCGGTATCCACACTAATGTCAAGTATACATTTCTCGCGCTCATTTAGGGCTGTATTGATGTCGGTGCGGGCATATGAAATGAATGCACGGGACTCACATGCATTTAGCACATGCGTGCTGGCCTGAGTTCACTACCAGAGTTGGCGATTTGAGTCGACGATCAAAAAAAATAGCGGGACGTTGCCAACGATCAATCCTGTCATGGATTCTCATCACAGAAGCCAATAAAATTCTAACAAAGGCATATACTTCATCAAAGTGGGTGCAGCAACTTTCAGATCAAAGACTGCGTCAACAGCGATATCTGCGAATGTCAACCCCCATCCGGATGTCCGTTGACCAATCAACCGCTCACAATTGGTGGCGTGCTGCAGATTAAACCCGACGATCAGGTGAACAGGGCGCTATTCAGAGAATGTTGGACATGTGTGATTTGAATGACGAGAAATTTGCAGAAAAAATAGCAACCGATAGAAGTTCAGACTGTAGTTGCACGGCTGTTAGCAATTGCTATTCAAAGTTGGATAGTTTTGAACAGCTGCTTTCCTCGCTATTGTTCCAGCAGTCACGCGTGCCCTGCAGTGCAGGATAAAATAAATATCAGTGAAACTCGCGTTGTCCTTGTGTGAACAATGAAACACCTGGTTGACAACGCTTTGAAATTTGTACATGTTCAGCACCGGCTGAGTGTTCTAGTGGCACGATTCTCGCTCAGAGTGCGAGAGGTCGCGGGTTCAATCTCCGGGTCAGCCCATTTTTTTGCCGTCGACGGCCATCATATTGATGAATATGCACAGTTGTTTGCAGAAAACTGCCATGATAAACTGAAAAATAATAACGGGGAGCGCATGTACATACATTCCAAAATCCTTTGTGAACAAAAAAATGACTTTCTTCGACTAGGGCTCGAACCCAGGTCCTCCACCTAACCGGGGCATTGCTCCACCGACTGAGTTATCGAAGTGCCTGCTTCCAACAAGCAAACTCACTCATTGCTTATAAACTGAAAAAGTAGTAATGATACCAGAGCGTGTGAAACATTTTCTCCTATACAACAAACAGGCGGAACTTGACAGCAACCGTGTGCAACGGAGACTCGAGAAGACAACGACAACATCAACAACAACAACACCACCAATATCGCTGGTTGAATTGATCACCAAAATCCCACCCCCAACGCGAGTGGGCAATGCCGATCATTCGGTGTCGTTGATTGACGCGCGACGGAATCGATTGGCGCATATCGATGCGAGGTTGATTGATTTTTTGTCGTTTTTTTTTGCTTTTTGTTTCTTTTTGCGATTATTGTCAAACCTGCACGTAATTGCCCGAAATCTCGAAAGCGCGACCGGTGGCGCTTTCGAGAATTTGGGCCAATGAATCCCTCTGTATAGTGAACGGATGATCATTGCACACATTGATGCAATAATGTTCCCAAACGGTGGTCACATAGTGATTGAACAAAATACATAGTGCCGTGTTCTGTTCACTATGTGGAGGTTTGACTGTAACCGTTGATGTAGGTTGATTCGTTTTGTGTTGCGATACACTGGCAGCACCAGGGTTGGGCAAAAAAAAACGACGGCGTTTTTTCTTAAAAAAAACGACGTTTTTTTAAAAAAAAAACGCCTGGGTCGTTTTTCGTTTTTTTTAAATCCTGAATTTCCTTGATTTTCCCTGATTTTTCAGGGAAAGTACCCTGATTATCAAGGAAAATCAATTTTTTGTCCCATTTTTTTAAAAAAATTTTCGACCAATTTTTACTTTGTCGAGATACGTCGATATACGGAGTTTGACTTTCAGTGATGACCCCGGCCAAAGTTGGTCTCACGATGCGGGTCTGATATGGGATCTTAGCAACTCGCTAGAAAAGGGTTGAAACCCATTTATTTTGCCTCAGAACACATAGAATTACTTCATTTAACCAGGTTTTCTTCCCAACATGAGCGTTTTCTAATTTTTTTGGGGGCATATTTCGGTCATCTGGGCGTTTTAAAAAAAACGATTTTTTGAAAAAAAACGTTTTTTGCCCAACCCTGGGCAGCACACGCACTGTGAATACCTCGCACACACCAAAGGCGATTTTTTGCTCAATAGGCTTTTGTCCTACAATCTGTTATTCAGCGGGAAACATTCTTCGCCCATTGAGTGGTTTAGTAGATGTTTCGCTGTGAAAAACTCACACATTTCGGGTTCTTGAACTCAACAAAATCATCAAGTTATACATTTTCTCAGAAAATCGCCCGTCCAACGTGTGATCACGTTTACGCCCGAGCCAGATTCGCATCATCCCGGCTATCTGCTGCATTTGAGTGTGGAGAAACGCGGCAATGACACCCAGCCTTGGCATGGATCGCCCTGGGAGGAAACACGTTAGCTTTTGTGTCCTTTTGTTGGAAAAGAGACCCCCAAAATCTCACAGAATCTGAAGAATGTTCAATAGACTGACCGTGTTACTACATACGTTCATGTTGGTAAAATTACACGATACAAAACTGGATGGAATAAATTCAAAAAATTAAAAACCAGACTGTTGAACATCACCACCAACACATTGCAGCAGCGCATCAATCCGTGGACAGCAAGCCTGTGGTGTCTGAAAGAGAGGTAATCGACAAAGCAGCCAACAGTGCCGAACGTACATACGGGACCCAGGATGCAGCGAGCAAAAGTGATGCAAAAATTGCGGAACAGAAAGTTGATGACGTCATGGAAACAACACCGGCCTTACCGGATTATGACCCGGAAAGTGAGTTTCGATTGGAAATTATTTCCCGTTTAGATAATTACATACTTGTGTGCGGATGTTGCCGTACATCCCCGGTCTAAATTATTTCTTCTATAGTTTCTCAATATTTTATTTCTAGGTTCGTCGTAATTCTGAGCACAGTCTATTTTGTGTTTGGACAGTAGTAGGTTTGGGGTACATGACACTACATGCCCCACACTACTTTCCCCAAGGCGTTCATTCACTCACATTGTTTTTCATGGCTTTCATATTTTACTTTTTGACTTCTTCTTTCGTATTTCTTTCCAGCTACCCCTGTTGACACCATTAAAGCCTCACCACAACCACATGGTCACTTAGAAGTTCTGATTCCGAAAGCTCCAACCGTGGAAGAGTCAGGTCCAAAAGCCTTATTTATTTTTAAAATATATGTTTTGTATTGTAGAATTGAACCGTTCGACCGCTTTGCCACGCAAATGTTTTTACTCCCAACGTTTCGTTTTTGTCAATGTTTTAGTTTCTGGAAAATCCAAATATTTTTTAGTCCAACCCAAACCGTTCCCAACCAGCACCATGCAATCCACATCTACCTTCACCACAGTCCCGATCCTGACAACAACCACTCATCTAACATCAACAGAGCTGCCGGACTTAGACCTGGACTTTATAAATGGCTCGAGTGAAACATCAGCCAGCCAGAATGACACGGATGCAATCGATATTCTGCTGAATGGTACACTTACGGACGAGACAGTGTTCCCGGTGAATCCAGTGGTGATTGAGCCAAGGCAGAACCAAGAACCGGAAAGAGGTAAAAATCTTTGCATGTGAAAAAATTCCATTCTTACCCAATCGTATGCCCTTCTTGATCCCATTTTGTCACAAAGTACTGTATGAATGTGCTTGTTGCCTGAACCTGCAAGGTGATAGTGTCCCTACAGGTTGTTCCCGTTGTTGTCGTCAATCATGTGCGGATGCCGCATGCGAATGTCTGCCACGTGGTGCATGCAGATGCAAGCCGATTCAGCCCATACTTCTGCCTGGGACTGTAGGTGCGTGTGTGTTGCCTGTCTGCTGCTTTTCGGTGTTGTGTGAGTTTTGGTCAGCTTCAATCGATCAATGATGTTACGTTACACTCATCCTCATGGTCACCTAGAAGTTGGTCGTTTTGGCCTGCGTTCTCAAACGTGCGAGGTGCCAGGCCTCGTCGGTGCAAACACCTCTTGCCCACCAAAACTAGTTGTTGCCCTGAGCCTTTGAAAACTAAATGAATGGCTTAGGCCTGATCAACTCGTCAGTTCTGCATGCTTTGCGTATCAAGATGTCACATCTTTCATTGCACGGCGAAAACAAGCATAACGAGCTTTAGCGCATGCAAACACCACCCCACCAATCCAGGTGACTGTTCATCATGCTGTGTACAGAAATGTCAAGATGCACCCTGCGAATGTCTGCCATTTACGTTCGGCCAATGTCGCTGTGCGCAGCCGGAAGCAAGTTGGTTACGCCCTTGCATGCACGCCGTAAAATATTTCCGGAAAATTGTCAATGTTGTTGTTAGTTTTATAAAATAGTGGAAAATCGTTAGTCAGTCGCATATCGCAATGTTTTCGATTGTGAAACATACATACATATGCCAGCCAGCATGTTGGACACTGACTTTGCGCAACACATGCATAATGCGTGTGAAACGACCTGCTAAAAACTGACTGATGTTTCACGAAGTGACAGTATCATGTATTGTGCTCACATGTCACGTGCACTAAAAACATCTCCGCGTGTGTGAGGAGCATTGTTGTAAATTTGATCCAATGAACTCAAGTCGATTCCCCTCCGTTGCATGTTGATGTTTCAGTGCGTTGCATGCAACCGCCACGCATGGGTCGTTGTCGTGCTTCATTGATGCGTTACTATTACGACGCGATGGCTGGCAAGTGTAAACTGTTCGTTTACGGTGGTTGTGGCGGCAATTTGAATCGATTCGAAACCATGGATGATTGTATACAGACGTGTGGAGGATCGGCCGAACTGGATATGGGCGCCAGGGGTTGGGCTTGATTGCACCATGCCTGCATTTTCTTAAACTTTTTCAAATTAAAGCTGTTAAAGTTACTTATGTGTTGTGTCCCCCGGCATGTGCAATGCGTTTGTGTGCTTGAAAGCATGATCGTTTTTGAACAGTATTTTCGATTATTGTCCAATATTTTCGTTTTGAATATAATTATATTTTCATACTTCTGCGTACATCTATGTGAAACATCAGTGCTACAATTATTCAAGTCAGTCAGTGCAATGCTCAATGTGTGCCTCCGTTGCTTCATCCTGATTACCATGCAATCAGCCAAAATAGAAAATGTTCGAAAAGAGTGATTTGTATAATTTTAATTTTCCAGACATTTGCACCCAACAAGTAATGGTCGGACCCTGTTTGGCTCTAATCCGTCGTTGGCATTACGACACCGAAGAACGAAAATGCAAACAGTTCTTCTGGGGCGGTTGTGGCGGCAATTTGAATAATTTTGAAACATTAGCCGATTGCGAAGGGAAATGTGGCGAATTGAGTGAGGAAGGTCAGTACCAGATTATAATGTCGTTGTTTAAATTGAAACGATTTGACGTTCAATGATACAATTCAATCTCTTTTTTCAGAACCATCCGATCCTCTTATCCCGGTCGAGATGATTCAGCCAGAAATTATCGAGAAACTTGAAAACATCGATGAACTACAGTTGAACGTGACCGAGGAAAGCGCGCTGATGTCCGAACTGCTGCACAACACTGGCGGTTCGATTGGATTAAAAACATAGTTTGGCCAAGAAAGAAAAATTTTAAATTAAAAACATGTCGGACTTTTCAGATTCGCACGAATCCATGCCGCGAATGTGTAATCTCACCCATATGGCCGATACGGCCATTTGTCGATGTGAGGCGTCCGTCGATGAACATAATTTGGAAGGTATGGATATCGCTGTGTCGTTCAACAGCTTGTCGGTTTAAAGGCGCGTTGCTTTGAATCAGCCTGTTAAATACACCAGCATCCAGCATGCAATGGTGTTGCTGGATGCAAAACCATTGACACAGTTTAAAAATTTCCTTGTTGTGCAGTAGACCGTAGATCACATTTCAATGTTGAAAAAGTTAGCCAATCACACGCGCCCGTGGTAGACATCAACCTCGGTCTGTTGTCAGTTTTTCGTCTCGGAATTCGGGTTGGTGGCAGAGTTTTTTCGAGCGTTTTTGCCATTTCGTTTTGCATCAAGCAACCCATCAACGTGCAAAAGTTATTGTGAGCAGGCGCCTTTTATGTACACAGTTCGAATGAAAAACACAGACAATCACTTTTCCGAATACACTCAATCAATAAAATCTGGCTAACTGTTTAGTCGTCAAATCAAGCAGCCCTGAATGAGCTCGAGAAACATTCACATGCTGCATCCAGGGCAGCGTTAATGACGGGAGTAGTTGACGGTTTGAGCAATGGTTGAGTTTGCTTGTTGGCTGCACCACAGCAGAAACGGCAATCACAATTGCGTATGTATATGACCAAAAACTTTGCGTCCAAGGGCAGGCACTTCGATAGCTCAGTTGGTAGAGCAATGCCCCGGTTAGGCGGAGGACCTGGGTTCGAGCCCCAGTCGAAGAAAGCCATTTTTTGTTCACAAAGGATTTTGGAATGTACATGCGCTCCCCCCGTTATGATTGACGGTTTGAGTTGACGACATATAAATATCTCAAAAAATCTCGCCAAAACCAAAATCTGTCCGCATTCCCTATCCAGTTCTGCGCAGTTCGCCAAACGACAAGCTCTTATCCTCCGGCAATACCGTAGCCCAAGTCGGTGTCCATTCCCAATGCGAGTCACTACATTGTTCCAACGGCGGCATGTATCTCGCTCTGTCAAACGGTCACTGCGGCTGTGTGTGCCCCACAGGTACAATTATTGAATTCCCGCCATGTATGACCCTGATCCAACAAGGCGGCTCACCTTGACTTTCAGGCTACACCGGTGCCGACTGCATGCACTTGGTGTCATTGGAGGATTGCGTGTGCTACCACGGGGGTCGATGTGTCAGAGTGGACTTGGCGCAAAGAAGGCTGGATGGAAGGAAAGAGGCATTCGCATGTGAATGCCCCCTCGGTCAGTCTACATGTATACAGTACATATGTATGGGCAATCCATCGGCTCATGTCACTTTTTATACACACAGCGCGTGCAGCAGCACACGCCATTTTCTAAACAAGATGTACGCTTTGGGCGAATGTCATACTTTGATTACCGCTTTTTAATTTATCCGGTTTTTATTAGCTGCTTGCCATAACACTTTTCTGCGCCACTGCAAAATTTGGGGATGTTTCAATGAATAACTGCAGAGAATAGATGCATTCATTGACGGCAGTAATGTAGCATGTAGCCTGTGTGCGCGAGTGCCATGAGCTGGCGGATTGCCCATACAGTCAAACCACGAACTCATGAGACGACTTATTTTGAAGTTGACTTGATCGGATCCAATAATGTTCCGGTTCCACGTATTTCGGAAATGAAAGAAAGAGAAACGCATGTATTTTTTAAAAACACGCACTCCACCTCGGTGCGTAAATTCCCTTTTGACTCCCAAAACATTTGTGTGTTGAACGACGTTGTTGTTCGCGCAAGCACGCAACAAATTGAGGTCAGCCAGCTGGAACTTGTCATCATGTCTCTCGGCCCAATCTCTTTCTTTTGTTTGCGAAAACCCGTGTAACCGGCGCAGTTTTAAATCTGGCCAAGCAAGCTTTAAAAATAGTCGTCTCATGAGCTCGTGGTTGGACTATACACACGGCACCTGATTTGATCGGGTGAGATACTGAAGCACTACCCGAAAATGGTGTCATTAAGCCAATTTTTAATATTTTTACTGGAATTTGTATTGCATGAAAGGAAGAAAATAATAATACATAGTACTTCATCAATCAACAGCCGCACCTGTTCGCAAACGGGTTATCAGTCACTCGCTGTGTAACGTTTGTGAAACATCATCTTGTGAAATTGACGTCACATGCTGTGTAGTCTCTCATTAAAACGCAACACCGCCTAGCCATGCTTGATCTTTTTTCAGATAAAAGGCTGGCGTGCGAAGTGACGTCGCAAGCAAGCAACTTTGATTTCCCGCTCGCCACAAGCACCTTCCCTTGATATTCAGGCTACCTCGGTTCACAATGTCAATACAGCGTGCGCAACGTACGCTACTCGGATATTCAAAGTGTGACGCAGCGAATCGCAAATGTGTTCCTCAAAATCGACAAATTGATCCTGTGTCCCGATGATCTGAGCCCTATCGGAGAGGGCGGGGGCGCCCTCACGGCGGGCGCCGAGCCATTTTGCGCCAATGAGGGCCTGTGCCTATTGGACATTGTCAAGAATGAGAAAAGGTGCTACTGTAGAAACAATGCGGTCGGTGTCAGATGTGAAATATTAGTTGAACCAGGCTCTGATACGGTGGACAGGGCGTTAGATGAGTTTGTTGCTTGATCTTATTTATAATGATGCTCGTCATAATTTAATTCGAAACTCTACGCATCGTCTTTCGCGTTTTTATCGTGCTTTCATTTATTTTTTGAACTTTTTTGTATTTTTCTTCTTGCGCGCATGTGTTTTTATTCGAATATTATTGAACACATGCTGTTTTATTATGTTGCAATCCAGGCATGGGCTATAATGTATGACTTGAAACTTCGTAAAATGAAATAAAATGTTGCAGTCTTTGTTCATTTTTATGGATTTGAACTTATTCACCGCATCATCTTACCAAAAAAAACGACATTTTTGCAAAATAAGCGTTCCAAGGAGGTCTCAAAAACTGCAAACAAACTGCCTTGTTGCAATCATGAGCATGATAAGTGTCAGAAAAAAGTCTACAAAACATATAACTAATCAATCTTTCTAAAACTCAGTCACTTTAAAACCGGACGACCTTCTTGAGTTGAATAACAACGAAATTGTCGCTTCCAAACGAGTGCTTTGGAGAAGTGGTAAACTGGTTTTTCAGTGCTCATGCATTGACACCCTAGAAAAATGACTATAAAAAGTAAATATCTCAGGCGGTACGTTTAATGAACACCCTGTAAAGGTTTACTAAGTGCAAATTGATTGGTTTATGACGTGCGAAACCACGCTTTTTTGCAATTATGGAGTACCCCCTCTGGTGCAATCAATGACATTGTCGGTTGATTGATTTTGCTTATGAAACTTTATTTCACCCTGTCTATATTTTTTTAGTAAATACCTCCAACGTCAAAGTACAATCCGATACATTGCACCTCCACCACCCAGCGCCATGAAACATCTGTTGCTTCTCATCCCGTTAGCTGCCTTGGCGGTAAGTTATGCACTTGAGCCTGGTGCATAGGTACATACATTGAGCCATGATGTTCATAAGTTCAGTAATAAGAGGCAAACACCTCATTTGGTTGCACAATGACAATAAGAAGAGTTCATCTAATTTGATTCCTGAATTGTAAAGGCGTAACGCTTGGCGATCACGCAAATCGCTCCTACGAGTGATTGAACTTGAAAATCAGGATTATTCAGATGAATTCTGATTAAGTCATTATGCTAGATAGTGTAGTGCATGCAAGGCAACTCGCTCATCGGCTGAGCGCCCAATGGCTAGGTATGATGCATTCAAACGCTGTGGTCATTCTCTTCCATCGGCAATACTGTTGTGATTGTGAATATGGTCAATCGAGGCTTGATGATTGGCGAATAATCTTCAGATGGGTCGATACCAAATTTAGTGATTGGATGTGACCGGATGTGACTTGCCTTGGCAGCGCCCGATTCTTGCATGAAGAATATACATATTCAGAAATTTACTGGAGCCAATAATTGCGTCCAGCTTATTAGTTTTGTTTTATATCATTCATTTTAGGTCGGAGAACATCTTTTACGTCGGCTTCACTAAATCACTAAATTTCTTAATATCCTTAATTCAAAAAAAACTCACGACGTGAGCAAGGCGGATCACATCCGATCCGATCACCAAGTTTGATATCGCTCATATAGTGACTCAAATGTTCCGGACCCCGATTACCTATACGTCAGTCACAATAAAGTGGGCAGGCAGATCCTGATCCATACTTTTTGTCCGCATCGCAATTTCAGTCGGCCCAATTCGAGCCTTGTGGTGAGCAATTCAACGACACGGCCGTGTGTATGATGGAACGAATCATCAAAATTAAGGACGCTCTGCCGCCGAAACCGACCGAAGATGAGAAACGCAAAATGATGGCCGACATCAATAGTTGCTTTTCAAAGTGAGTTGAGGTTGAACAAAGGGCAGCTTATATATTAGAAACCGATCAAAACAAAGCGTCAAATGCAGTCTATCCGCCGACCTACGGTTGCCTTGTATGCTAAATGTAGACCAGTGTGAAAGACAGCCAACTGGCTGATGTTTCACTTTTGAAAAAAATTTTGAGTAGACAACATTCAAATAAGTAAGGTAAGATTTCAATGTCCTGCGCAAAAATGAATGACTGTTCGATTGATTATTGGAAATAGAATCATCGGCGGCTCGATTCGGAAATATGTCCGAATACCGCCCCAGAGCGCTTTATTCTGCAACGTGGAGGGGCTCTATATGGAAAACACAGGTAGCCTTGTATTTTAGCAACGGTTGCGAACCAGTGATGACGCAAGAGGAAATCGATGAATACTTCAGTGGCGAGGGCGGTCATGGGCATGGTGACGATCACATGCCACATGGGATGGAGGAGCTGATGTATTTGGCTGATGTGATTGGCATTGGTGCGTTATAGGTGCACGCGAGGACGTATTCAGGCTAATACTATTGTTGTCAGCGCAACTGCCTGTGGCATCCATGAAAAGGTAGCCATGTACAGCGGAGTGTCTGCCATGCAGCAGCACATGTGGGATGCGTGCGCAAAGCCCCAAATGAACGCGAAGAAATGAATTGCTACAACATACTTTTGGATAGCGAGACAGGTGCGCTGTTGATGACGACCACATTTATTCTGCTACGTTTGCACGAAATGCAGTTGCGTTGACGGCATACATATGCGCGGGAAGTGGGGCATGTTTAGCCGGTACATAAAGGCAAACTACGCCAACACGAGCCCGATTTCGCAGCTGGCAGAATAGCGAAACATTCATACGTGGCTGCTGATTTGGGAAATGTTACACGTTGAAGAATACAAAGTGCAGCATGATGATTTTCTCTTTCTATTCGTTTTGAATACACACCACCCTCGAAATCGGGCTCGTGTTGGTGTAGTCTGCCTTTACGTACTGTAAAGGCAGTCTACGGGAGGTTGTCACTCAGCCCCCGAATACCGTAACCCACCGCAAGCAAGATCGTTGCGAGACCCATGCTATTCGCTGCTTATCGACACGTGTATTAGCGGCAGCAAGCTGGAAATTGTCATCATGCGCGTCGATCACCAAAACTTGGAAATGTTGGTTGGTGTTGGCGCTAACACGCAAAACATAGATAAAAAACAAAATGGTCTCGACACGATCCTTGCAGATCAAAATTACGGTGGGTTACGGTATTCGGGGGCTGAGTGACAACCTCCCGTAGACTGCCTTTAGCTATAATTTGTACAACTGCTGATTACGTAGCTGCGCAGCAAGGCTGAAACCGCCCTTGTTTGAACCATAGCGATAAGAACAGGAGAGCTATGGCATCAATACCTTGCTAGTATAATTGGGCACAGATTGGAATTACGCAAATCGACATTATATCAGATTTTCCGTTGACAGTACATATGTTTGAAAGGTACTCTTTCAAAACAGCGCAAACAACCACTTCCCTCCACACAGACAAGGATCAGATGAAGGAGAATCTTCACGTGGCGATGAAATGCGGCAAGAAAGCGAAGAAACAAATGGGCCCGGTTTTCATGTCGTGCATTCAACGCAAACATCCGCTGCTGAGCGACTTTCAAGTGCCGAAAATGGAGCTGCCAGAAAGTCGGCACATTCGTGTTTTTTTTCGAATTTGCAAATACTTTTTATTTTGAATTTTTTCTTCAAATTTCAGAATATCAGGATAAACACTTGAAAAGTCCACTGGATGAGATTCCGGGCATGCAGCTGACGTCGATGTTGCTCAAGCCGCAACAGTACTTCTTCCAGAAAATGAGCCAGTTGGTGAACGTTAATTTTTATTTTTTTGACTTTTGTGTGTGAAAAGATTCAATTTTTTTCAAGAAACATTGCAGCATGGCTGAATTGATCGGTGCAATTTATTCGGACGACCTTTGTACGGAAGGTCTTGATCAACAGCGCCACGTGCGAAAATGTGTGGAAGGCGTGATTGATAATGTAAGCGTTTTGAAACATCATAGTTTTGCATTTCCAGGCGTATTCTTCACATTTCCTTTACTTCTAGGCAATTCCCCAAGACATGAAATGCAAGCCAATGCAAAAAATGTTCATGGTACAGGAAGTACAGAAACAGATGTGTGATGCGAAATACGAATGCTTCTCGGACAGGTCCGTTACACACACCCTTTACAGACAAATATTCATACACTAAAAAGCATATACTGGCCCAATGATAATTAAATCAATGCCAATCATTTCCATGCAGTATGACTGATCAATGCTACAACGTGCACAAAAATCAACTGCCCGGTTATGTCTGTGAGTGCGTGCATGATACAATGCACGACAATTGGGATCTGATGAAGGTAACACGGCTCAAATTAATTGAAAAGAAAACACCCGGTCTGAGGCCGGATGCTAAAAAATCCACTTGAAAATCAGGATAACGTCCTGAAGTGTATGGAGGACGAGCTGCCAATGCCGCCCGTTCTGCCGCCGCCGTTGACACGAAAGGGTGGACCGATCTATAAGGTGACTGAAACGTTCATGTGATTTCAAAATACCCAAAACTTCGCTTTGCTACACATTTGGTCAGAGTTTCTGGAGCGTGGTAGAGTGAGACTTTGATGGTGATCATGTTTGTGTGATGAAGTTCTGACCAAGTGAAACATCACCTTATCAAGTAGGCGTCCATAGCACGGAATGACGGTAGTGTGACTGACTTTGAATCAGTGAGAGATGTGCGTGGGGACTGTAGGTTCTTGACTGCTCAAACGTCAAACCGTCACCAAACCTTTACTTCGTTACAATTCAGATGGCAATGAAAATGCTGCACAAGTTCTGCAAGATCATGAAGAACCCCATGTTGGACCCATGCGCCAATCCGGACTTCAGGTATACATAAATTTCCGTTGCCCCGGTCAAAACATTGTCTTTGCGCATCCTTAAAAAGCCTTGTCCATGGCGAAGGTCCCATCTAATTTCAGCCCATTCATCCCGCCTCCGTACGCACTGAAGGAAATGTTGAAGGACCTAGGCTTCGGGCACATGGGCGCCAGGGGTATGCCGATGGGCTTCCCCGAGCCCGAACACATGTGAAAAGGGAAGATTTGGCGAAAAATAAGCGAATTCATGCTGAAAAAGTTTTAGGGTATGGACAGTTAATAGAATACGGGCTATTCCTATACATGTTAACAAGTCTCTTAGTTCGATATCCGTCGCATGTGGGTGAACGAACAGGAATGCTAATGTTTTGAATAAAGAACCTGCATCACAATACAAGGTGGCGGTTGAATTAGATTTTGTAGAATAACAAATCAAAAAACGCTTTCTATTGCTAATGGGTGACTTGCCTAAAAAAACACAGCAGCTCCACAGCATAACAGAACAAACAGCTCGAGATGGAAACAAAACACAATGCGATGGGCTGATCCATTGTGATTTTTTTTACACAAAGGATTCTAAATTCAAGCACGTTTGATTGTCTGGTTGATTGCGTAGCCAAATTTGCGCAAGTACGGTTAAACCAAACAGAGCAACGCGCATATGCCTCACCATCCGAAAGTGACAAGACAAGTATATACGGTCACCCACCTTGGTCTGCGGAGGACAAGTGCCTCCCAAACACCACCGCATCACCCAGCCGTGTATGGGTGGAATTTTCGAAACGGTGTAAAGGTCAGTTGGGCGTAAAGGTCGGTGTAAAGTTCGGTCGAAAGCTCGGTCGGCGTAGCTCGGTGTAAACGTGAAACATTGCCTGTTATTAACGTGGAATGTTTCAAGTTTACACCGAGGTCTATCACACTGAGCTGTCGACCGAGCTTTTCACCGACCTTTACACCCAACTGACCTTTACACCGTTTCGAAAATATCACCCTATAACAGTGCAAACGTTCCATCGTCTTCAACATGCGCGTGCAAGCGCTGGTGAATTGCGCAATGATCTTGTTGCTGGGAATCATGGATCTTGTTGCAGGTTGGCACTGAGAACAACAGCCATATGTCCAACAAAGATCTACGATGGCCCATGGGTGGTATTGGTCGCACAATGACTTTATAAGAATCGGTCAAATTGTTCGGCCAAATTCGAAGATCGGACCGAAGTCGCAATTTCACATTTCGATGCCCGGGTCGGGATGCGATCGCAGAACCGATCTCAGATCGAAGATCGGATCGAAAGAACATTTGGGACCGAACCCAGTAGTTCTGGACCCAAATGTCTGACCAACTATATGTCAAAACTTCAAGACCATTAATGAGACCCATATGAAGCTCAAAGAGACTTTTCAGGTACGCTTGCTCCAGAAACAAGTGCGGGATTCGAGGCGGACAGTCGTCATTGGGGCACAGACGCCACCAGCGACGTAATGAGATGGGCCAGGATGGTCGGCAACCACTGTGTGGCGCGGTTCTGCCAGATTCTCGGTCCGATCATTCAGGGCCGAGCGTGCTGCCGATGGATGTCGAACCGATGGAACTGCGGACAATGTGAACTCATGCTCATCAAGTGCAGGAATAACTTCTGTTTTTGGGATTAAGACGAATTTCGTGTTTTTATATCGTTATTCTGGTGATTGTGGTATCATTAGTTGTCACTTGTGTCCTGTGCGAACTTGTGCAGAGACCCACTTTGATAAAAGATGAAGTTTGAATTGAGCTAAAAAATGACCAAAGATGGACATTAATTTACGGGACACGCACGTACACGTGCCGGACATTTCCACCTGTATTCGGAATGAATTCGTATTCGTTCCACTTCTGAATGTAAAGCTCGGAGGGCTCCATGCGAAAATTGATGGAAAATGGGTCCTCCGACCAAAAACAAAAAAATCCAATTGGAGCCCCGGGGTCTCTTGCGGTTACGAAACATCAGATGATCACCGGCCACTGGAACGGAAGATGATTTAACCAAAGACAATGACAGCCAATTCTCATGACCAGACAAGCAAGAATTAACGTTTGGAAACCGCACAGTGTGGCACAAGCCCGATGCACAATGCACGCGCCGTCCCAGCGTTGGCTGACCACAACCGGTTGGCTGTTCTGTCAGTTTGGTTGAAATGTACGATAATAGCATTTGTAATCTCAATCGAAATCAAGCCCAAATCAATGAACTACCTAAGTAACCCCATATCTTTATGCTATTGATACTTACATACTAATACAACAGTAATATACCCCAAAGGCATAAATTCAGGGCCGACTCCTACCGGTGGCTTTGCATATGGCAAAACAACACAGACCGCTCCTGACGTAATTGTCGAAATTATAACGTCAATGTTGTTCGTTGTTAAGGTAACCAGCCGGTGGCTATATCCCTGTAGTTCACGTCATTCATACGGCTTTCCCCATCAGGGTGACGTAATGTTCGCACTACGTTATTTTATGAACGATGAGCCCTTTCATATTGACCAAAGTCTGTGTGTCAGTGGTATAGCCGACCGCAGATTCAAGGTAAACATGATTTTTTGTTTCAAACAGTATTGCAGGTCGCTGTGTATAACTGCAGTGTGGAAACTTCAAAAAAGCGCCAATCACGAACAAACAGAATCTGAACTGCTGCACCCTGGAACAAGTTTACTCAAATTTTGGACGAATGCCATTGAATCACGCGTTCGTGTTATTGGCCTTGGTGACGCCCGCAGCTGGTTGGTGTGGTCTTTCCATATTATGTTGGTCCAAACATCCACTGAACGTGCGATCCAGTTGCTCCTAGCTAAGATCGAAATTGTGCGATTCACCTTGAAAATGCAAAGAAAGAGAAATCAGACGTCTCACGCCACGTAAGAAGCCGGCGCATTAACCAGTGTTTCAGGCTTCTGGTGACGTTGGCGGCGTGCATGTCACGTGTGATTTCGTTTTCTTTGCATTTTCAAGGGAAGTCGTGGAATTTCGACCTCAGCTAGGAGTTGGCTTACAACGTTGAAACGGTTTCCTTTGACTCGCATAAAAAGGAAATACCATTACATGCATGGCGGTGGTGCCGGTACTGAAGGGCTCTGAAATTTTGATCCACATACAGTGTATATACGTAATTGCTTGGGCAAGGGGATAAGGTCTTTGCTTTGGGATCATATTTCACCTCACATGGCTCTTAGCAAGCCTTTTGAAAATCGGCTGTTCCCCCTCACAGGTTTGGCTGTAACATGAAAATGGTCTCTTTACAGCAAGGCTTTCCACAAGTTAAAACACGATTGAAACATCACTCAGGCATCAACGCACTGTTGGCCGAACAATGCAACGCGTTGCCAGAACGGCATTTCATGGCTGAAGGTCGATGTTTTGTTGAAGGCGCAACACAAGAAACGGGCAACGATGCCAAGTTCAAATGCATACATTTGCCCGAATTCAAAGGTCATTTGGCAATTCCCAACACGATGGACGTGGTGCACGCCATTGCGGCCAGCTACCCGCGACTGGTATTACATGTTAAGCCCTAACTATACTTCGTTCTCTGAGAGAACAGAGAACAAATTTTCACGCGCTGATTGGCTGTCGCGCGTCTGGCAACCAATCACAAAGCGAGAATTTGTTCTCTGTTCTCTCAGAGAACGAAGTATAGTTAGGGCTTAAACGTGTTCATTTGAATTTTTTAGTGGTGCCGCTAAATCTATTATAATCGCCAGACCGTCGTTAATTTCGATTATTGCGGCTTGTGATATGCGGCTTGCATATTTTGCCGCCAATGTCATGTTTCTCGCGCTCATTTGCGGCTGTGTCGTCGCGGCCGTGTCAAATATGCGCGCAACTTGTGCCACACGCAACAATGTGCTAAAATGCACGCGCAAACGCACGCGACGTGCATTACATAGGACATTCTGCCAGAAATTGACCATTTAAGCTGACGACTGAACAATTATACGTAGTTCATAACGACAGTCTCGGCGTTATGCCAAACTTGGTCATTTTATTCGCGGGTCAAACTATATGTATGCGTTATTATTCCGCGGGAGCGGCTTGCGCTGCACACGCTCACAAACCACTCGTGCTCACACAAGTATACCTGCATGCTGCCTGCATCTGCTCTAGTGAACGGCGTAAACATCTATTCAAAACGCTGTGTTCAGAACGTTGTCTGGGGTGTGCTGCATACGGCCGGTGGTCGACCCGGCACGTCTGACAGATCGCTTCGCTGGGCCATACATGGCAATACAGCCAGACAGGGATGGTCGTTGACGTACAACGGAGTCGATTATGCCATGCCCGATAGTGATCAAGGTTGGTATACTTTTTCTTGTCGTGTCTTTTTTATATCGTTGCGACGTCGGAAACTTTTTCGCTTGAAGCCCCCCAGGGGGGCTGTAGTCGGTTGATTGTACATTATGGTGGAAAGCGATGTTCCCTACATACCTCCGGCCAAAGATTCATTCAAAAGTACGGATTTGGTGCGGGGCTGAAAAAATGCGATTGTTTGCATGTTAGGTTTCTACGACCACTGGACCAATTCCATCACGCCAACTTCTGCAACGCCGAATAACGGTGGTCATTGTATGGGCTTCTGGCGTGGACTGGCTCCGGGTCATTACGGACTGCACAACAACTACTGCAGTAGTTCGTTTGGATATCTGTGTGAATATCGTTAGTTGGTCGGAACGATGTTTTTTCTCTGAAGACAGCAGGATTTGGGCCGACTTCTGTTTCTTTCTGACCCCTGGTCCGGGCAGTGGTTAACAAAATGCATATGCGGAGCATAGGCACTTCCGGGGAGCGCATGTACATTCCAAAATCCTTTGTGAACAAAAAATGGCTTTCTTCGACAGGGGCTCGAACCCAGGTCCTCCGCCTAACCGGGGCATTGCTCTACCAACTGAGCTATCGAAGTGCCTGCCCTTGGACGCAAAGTTTTTGGTCCTATACATACAGTACATGCGCAATTGTAATCGCCGTTTCTGTTGTGATGCACAGACCCACAAAGTCTGTGTGTGTGTGTACAGCCACAAACTGCACAACACACAATAAACGCTTTGCAAGCGAGGTGTATAAGCAATGGGTGAGTTTGCTTGTTGGCAGCAGACGATGTTGAATAATAACGGGGAGCGCATGTACATTCCAAAATCCTTTGTGAAAAAAAATGTTAGGCGGAGGCGGAGGACCTGGGTTCGAGCCCCAGTCGAAGAAAGCCATTTTTTGTTCACAAAGGATTTTGGAATGTACATGCGCTCCCCGTTATTATTCAACATCGTCTGCTGCCAACAAGCAAACTCACCCATTGCATAGGCACTTCTTTTGCAAGCTTCAACACAATAGGTGCTGCCTTATTTGAGCAATATTTCCTTTCCGGCGCAAATACCAGACATCTATAAAGCAGTACGGCGTTACATTTTCGTTCAAATGTGAAATGCAGCATCGTACTCTAAATTTGTCACCAACAGGTGGGGGCAACACGGATTTCAACGAAATTGTTGCCAAATCAAACCAACGTCTGGTCATGGCCATTGCCACGTTCAATGCATCGCGTGTGCACAATTGTATGGCGCTCTGTCACAATAATTGGGTGTGCGCCAGCATTGCGTGAGTATTTCACGACGTATAATTATGTGTTGAATCATTTATGTGGAAATTCTTACAAAATATATAGATGACCTTTGACAGAAGGCGATTTGCGGAAAATTTTTCGTGCTTCGAGTTCCGCAATCATTTTGAAAATTTCTAAACACCCAAATACCAGTGCATAAAAATATAAAGGCAAACTACACCAACATGAGCTCGATTTCGCAGCTGGCAGAATAGTGAAACATTCATACGTGGCTGCCGATTTGGGAAATGTTACACGTTGAAGGATACAAAGTGGAACATGATGATTTTCTCTTTCTATTCGTTTTGAATACACACCACTTTCGAAATCGGGCTCGTGTTGGCGTAGTTTGCCTTTATTTTGTGTAATGTGTAGGTACTGTAGGTGTTGTGGAACGCGAAATGCGAATTGCGGAAATATTTCCGTGTTCCGCAATTATCAAAACAGCTGGAATAGTGCGGTCAGGCAGAAGCGGTTGCTGTTTGCGGATCAGAAAAATAAATGATGTCCAAACGATCGCATACGGCGTATGTGAAGCCGCACTGGCGGTTCCGGTTGCGGTTCACTTTCGAAACATTTCGTTGGCTGTAGCACATGAACCAATCAGCGCCGGGCTAGTGCACACGCGCGACGTTGGCTCGACGCTGATTGGTTACAATGTGCAGCTACCAGCCAACGAAATGTCTGATAGTAAACCGCACACCACCGCAAATGCGGACAGGCAGAGACATTATTTATTGTTATTGGACATTATTTATTTTTCTGAGCCGCAAACCAATCATAACCGCATCTGCCTGACCGCACCCTAAGAATGATAATGCCATTTTGTTGTTAGAGTCTGTGAAAGGATCAATATGAAGCAAGAATAATTATCGCAGCTACAACGAAGCCACGAAAGAGTGTCGTCTTCAAATCACAAACGACAAGGATACAGCAACTTTGTATGAAACGTCGGTCGGATACAAATGGTTCAGCGTGGTGGGCTGAACATTGTCAAATTCAATCGTGGAGCAACTCGTTCCTTGAAGATGGTTGACTTCATCTGCTCTTTTGTAGGCATCCACGTGCACTTACTCTTGTGGTGATGAGCCACTCAAGGGGATCCCTTTATTGAGCTCTCCTTGATGATCTTGATTATATGTGCGCAAAACATATAAAATTGCGTTGTAGTTGCTCTGGCTACCAAAGCAGGCCCGCCATAATCATCGTAACTGTTGCACGGATCTCACATCATGCGACCATTTAAATATTCATTGTCACTATGCATTGTTGGTTGTTGTCGTATTTTTTTATGTATAGCACTGGCGACCCATTTTATAAATGTTTTTGCAGTTAAAAACAGTTTGGCACATGACAGCCGTGATAGTTCTCAACTTGGTGACAAACAGACACTAAACTCAGACTTGACAAAATTGACAGCTTTGCACAAAGCTGCTGAAAACCAATCAACTTCGTTCATTTTGAAAGAAATGTAAAGGCAGTCTACGGGAGGTTGTCACTCAGCCCCCGAATACCGTAACCCACCGCAAGCGAGATCGTTGCGAGAACCTTGCTGATCGCTGCTTATCGACACGTGTATTAGCGGCAGCAAGCTGGAAATTGTCATCATGCGCGTCGATCACCAAAACTTGGAAATGTTGGTTGGTGTTGGCGCTAACACGCAAAACATAGATAAAAACCAAAATGGTCTCGACACGATCCTTGCAGATCAAAATTACGGTGGGTTACGGTATTCGGGGGCTGAGTGACAACCTCCCGTAGGCTGCCTTTACACAGTTTACCACTTGGCGGTCATATTCTGTGTCCATATTCTGATCACGACGGAAAATCAACGAATTCCTAAAGCGCCGAACTTTGCAGTATCAGTCATCAATCAGCCCAAGAATGCCACTGCTTGCATCAAGGCGTTGTTTACTGATGGTGGTCTTAGTCAGATAATGTACCTATTTTATAGCCAAAATCCCAAATCTCTTATTCCCTTTCAAGCTAGCCGAGTTGCTACAAATCTTTGTAAAGGTCAGGGAACCTAGCGGATTCACAGAAAATTCCGGCCAACGATTACGGACTAGGATATAGTTTTGAGACCAATATAGTTTTGATTTAGGCCAAGACATGGATATCTGTTAATGCTCGTCGCGAACCAGGCAGCGAACCGGTTCTCGGACTGAAATTTTCAGTCCGAGCACATATCTAATCTACATGTAAATAATTTAGAAATGTCAAAAATTCGATTGTTTCAGGGTAAGCTCTCTGTGATGGCCCAAATGGACTTGGCCCGGATCACCGTGAAATGCGACTGCCAACCAAAACGTCGTCGTCAAACAACGTTGCGACTCTTATCGCCTCACGCTCTTAACACTTTTACGATGGTACAAACAAAATCTGATCGACACACACAATTTCAAAACCCCCAGATGTCGAAAAATTCATAGCTCACGTTTGTAAATCAAGCACGTTGGTCAGGCGGTAACAAGCGGTAACAAAAACCCACAGATGGCACGAACATGAGTGTGGAACATAAATTCTTACAAATAAAACGTTCTCATAAAATAAACATAAACATAAAGTGGCAGACAATATCTTCTGCAGAATGCGCAGTGTGAAGTGTCGGCAATACGAATATTTCTCGGTAGTACCATATTTAGTTTAATTTGTTTTTTTGAAATTTCGTGCTAACCAATCAGACACGAGTTGGTGAGCTGGCGCGTTCAAACTTCGGATGCCACGTCGGTTTAACTGTGACCCGTTCACTGATTGGACGGAGCACAGCAGTTAGATGGGTGCGCGGTCTTTGCGATGGACGCGTGAATTGCAAGTTGTACTTTTTGAAGTACTTGGAAATGTCCTTCAGCCCCTTTTCTTCCTTTTCCTTCATAATGTCGAAATTCTTGATCTTGTCTTTCCACTCTTTCTGCACGAACCGGTCCTCGAGATCGTCTTTTGGCGCTAAATTATGTCGGATGCATACAGCACACTCACACGCACGCTTTACACACTCTTCTGAGGTATCAATACGTATGTATAGATCAGGGTACCGCGCATGGTCCGATAGCTCACGTAGGAAAGGATTTTTTGGTGGTCGCGTCAGCAGTATCAGGGTTGGCTTAAAAAAAAGTAAAATGATTTAGGAAAATTTTTTTAAAAAGAGTTCGCCGCTTTCTCGGTTTTTAAAAGTTAGAAAAGTAAGCTCACTTTTTTTAATATTTCACAACCTTTTTATATAAATTTTTTTTGATCCAGCCCTGAGCCGTATAGTAAACAGCCTCAGCAAAAGCGAATTTTGGCTTCAAAAATTTCAAAAACCGTCAGAAAGTTAATATCATCGCAAGCAAAGTCGATATCTCCAACGTTGACAGATTCGTTTCGAGAAACAAGCCCATTTCACCAACTATTGCCATACGCTGATGCCCATGGCGTGCCAACACTGGCTTTCGAGAAATCGCGCGTCACCGCGCGTATCGTCTTGTCATGCTGTCGTTGCAGTTTCTCCGCTTTCAACTGTCTGGCCAGTTGTTCGCTGTCAATCAATTTCGATTCGATGTACTCGCGACGTATTTTCGGTGGCTGTCGGCGTCGTTGTTGTTGTTGTTGTTTTGGCGGTGCCCCGGTGCTCAGTGCCACAAACAGCAACACACAGGACACGGCGATGATTGGCTGATGCTTGGTCATCATGGTGATATGGATGGTATTGGTCGCACAAAGATCATATAAGAATTCATCAAATCAATCCGCCTGACTTTCAGGTTTGGTCATTCTTAACCACTGTTCTACTTGTGATTCTCACAAAACATTTTCATCTGAAAATAATCTAGCAGAGCACCCACGTTGCTGCGGGTCTGAAACATTTTACTGACTGCATTCTTTGTGTGTGATCGCGCAACGCAACGTCATTACCCCTTCACTTCCCTGCATCACGATTCAGGAAAAAAATTGACCAATTCTTATAAAGTCATTGTGCGACCAATATACGCAAGTATTTTTTGTTTGTGTTTGCCGAAAATTTGCTCAAGCAAGTAGTCCGAACACCAATTAGATCACCAAACCTTTTTCGTCCGCCGATTTTGGCGGTTTTCCTTCTGCATCACGTGTTTGTCATTACTCAGCTTTGTGTGCTTGAACGTGTGACCCAAAACGCTATTTTCACTCGCTAAAACTTAAGAACGAAAATGTATGCAACGCGCATGCATGAAAAAGTTTGTTCCCTCAGAAACGTCAATCACGCTACGGTATATAAAACGTGCAACAGCTGGATATTTAGGATTTACTGCTGCACACTTGATTTCGACCGGCGTAAATGTTGTTCATTTTACGACTGGCAACAACCATTTGAGCTGGTCGAAATTGGCGGCATCACTGTTTCAATTCGTAATATCCTCCACGCAAAAGTCACCTGACAATGCAAAACCGGACACTGCCTTACCGATCCTCAACTTTGATATTTCGCCCGAGACGTTCAACCTTGGCTCACTGACCACGCCGTTGACTGGTGCTGCTGCCCGAAACCGTGTGAAACATCTTGTCTGTGCTTTGTGGCTGTCTTCGTGTCTGCGACTGACGTGGCCAGACGGACGAGTGATTTTCAGCCGAGTTTCATAAAATTAAGTAGCGATTTTCAATAGTGTTGTTCACAAGTCCGCGAGAATCGTCAGTATGTTTGTTCACCGAGTAATGTTTCTGGTTAATTTTACTGGTATATTGAGCATTTGCGTTCATTTGTACGACGTTTATTCCTGGTCTGTGTTTAGGCTTTTGCGAGAGCGTCAAAATAAAAAGTTGAAGTTGAAGTTTTACACGCATGTGGCGCTCAGCCGCATGGTCGTTTATCTGTAGCAAACGTTTGTCTGCATGTTTTGGCAAGAACAGTGGCCGCGCTCTGGCAGATTAAAATTAACCAAACATCGTGCGCTTCGCGCGCATTACGGCGACCGTGATTACAAAAAAAGACAAGATTTTGGCGCGCTCCACGCTCTTGGGCGTGCATTATACAGTTTTTGGCTAAAACAAGTGACGCATTGAACAAGCACGAGATGAAAGGAGTTTTCAAAAATTTTAGCACCAGGTGAATGCAGTTTTTCACTCATGGCGCCCCCGCCTCAACATCAGGCCTGGCTGCGCCCCTGCGGACGGTGAACGGGTCAAAAAATGATAAAGTCCGAGCCTAAAAATTGTACTAAATCGTCTGTCTGAAAACTGGTTTGTGTCAGTTCGTTTGAATAGCTTTCAAAACCAGCAGGCAGGATGCGCGAAGCGCAAAATTTGTGATAATTGTTCTCCGAAACTGTCGGTTTGACTTGAGTTTTAGGCCTGCGGAGTTTTCGATCCTTACGTTTTGAAGCAAACTTGGGCTGAATAAAATATTCATTCCGAAAAATAGTACGTTCTTTATGTTGCATATCCGTAAAGTGCGCTTGTATGGTCACCGCGCTCATATAAGTTATATTCATATATGTAACAGATATATCACAACTTTATTCGCGAAGTTTTGCAGCCTTTCTTTCGCAAAATTGAGCTGAACTGTTGCAGAATCCACGAATCGTCTTCCTGTGACGATGAGGCCAATCTCCGCTGAGCGATACCGTCACACGCCATTGAGCGAGGATCAACGGCAGGCACTTAGACACCTGCGCGCGCATGGGTTCGAGTGTAGTCACATTATCACAGAACTGCTGGTGCGTCACCGTGTGTTAACCGAAGTGGACCGTGATCGGTTAGAAGTCGGTCGACTAACCCACTACGAGCAACGCAATGCCTTAATCGAAATACTGCTGATGCGCGACAGCAAGTATGGTTATCGGCTGTTGCAAGACGCGTTGCGCGAAACCGGTCAGTACGCTCTCGCGAAGAAGCTCGAGCTCAATGACGAAGGCGAGGTAAAGACCAGCGGTCGGATCTCCGTGGCACTTTTCTTTGCTGCCCGATCAATCGGCTTTGATGTCACTGATGCGTGTACATCAAACTTTCTAACTTTCTATGGGCGTTCGCTGTTTACAGGCTATAGGCCTCAGTACAGGCCTGATCATAGGCATAAGCATGAGCCACCTGAAAATGTCTTAAGCACATCAGTGGTGTCAGATTCGGTACACGCGCACTTTCTTCTGCTCCTGGCCGAGCGAAACTGGAAAAAATCGAGATAAACATATAAACGTGTTCTTTAATCACGAGCGAACTTGTCGCTCTAAAGCAGTTCAACTCAGTCCTTAATTACAGGGCACTCCCAAGCAGCTTGTCATGTTATTGTCCGGTGACCCGGTTTTATTCAGCTGTAAATGTACAGCCAGTACTAATGATTCTTCCGTCTCTCTCGGCCATCACTTACTCTGAATAGTCAACTATACTTCATCAGTATTTGCACAGTGTCTGAAATGGCTTTTTTTATTTCAGGACATCGATCAAGTCGGACATAAGTTGAATGCGAGTCGAGCGGAGAATGCCAGATTGAAGGCCGAACTTGAACAACTGGTATGCTATACAGTACCAGTACATTGGTCAAAAAATTATTCAAGGTCCATGATCGCCAACCGATTTGGCAGCAGTATTCTCATTCGCAGTGTTTATTTTAGCGACACGACAGAAGCGCAGTTCAGGAGCAACTCAAAATGGCACTCTACCACATTCAACAAGTGGAGGAAAAGCAGCAACGAAACGAGCAGGTACGGCTGTACATCGAGAGCTCCCCAGCGGCTTGCTTCCAACAGTATGCCATCTTCGAAATTACACTTTTTGAACATTTTTTCCACAAATTTCGTACACTTTTTCCATAAGGTTAAAGCTGTCCTGTCCAGAAAATGGTGGAAAAGTTTTGTTTCTCAATGTGAAGGTCGAAACACCCGGTGCGCAATTGCTGAACACCATCATTAATGTGCATTTCCTTGCGTTTCATCGAAGCATAAGTTCTCCTTAGGAACGCGCCGAAGCATCCGAGGAGCGGAAGGCTGAGCTGGCGAGGCTGAAAGGAGAATTGAGAGAGAAAAACGCGTTGGTAAGTTTCAGAAGCATTGGCTCCGAAATGGCTGTTGATTTGCTTCCGCACAATCCTTGTAAAAACAGCTTTCGAGCTGACAAGTTCGAAAATATTTTCAACGACAACACGCAGCAGCTTGAGTTTCGCTTTTTCAGCTGTTGGACACCCAACGCCAGTGCGCCAACCTGTCTGATGGTCGGGCGCAAGGGCAGGTAGAATTGTTCACGATTTGCAGTTTTTAATGCCTAATTGGGACTCCCGCAGCCTGATCCGCCCTTGGATTAGACTTGACGGGAACCACAAGCTGAGAGACACGGTCACAAATTTGCAGGCACGAATGAGCGAAATGCAAGGCGCGATCACAGCTACCATTCGTGACCAAATGGCTAGTCAAAACGAACGAATCGTACGTGCATTTATGTTTCCACTTTCTCCAGTGAACTACTTCGTTGTTGTTTGGAGAAAATACGTAAAAAATATAGATATGAGGATTCATTCACCCGTTGCACCCGCAACGCAATGGGTTTCGTTTGAAGCCGTTTGCGTACCGTAAAATATCAGAAACACATCTTCTTAATTTCCTGAATCTTTTCTATTTGCGAACGCGTGTCCTGGCTATCACCCAGCAAGAATGCGCAAAAATGTTACTGAGAAAGATAATATGCCTTTTCATTTGCAGGATGTGCTGTGCAAGGAACTGCGTGCTGCACGACGGGAGACCAGCGAACAACAACAGCCATACGGCAGCGTTCAGTTGGTGGTTAGTGCGAATAATGCAATTTTGAAATGCACATTCGGGTGCAATTTTGGGCTGAAAGTGCAGCCGTATACACACGCTAGACCGCAGTTTACACATATACACATATACACGTACACATATACACGCGCTCCACAATTTCAAACCAATTCAAATGGTTAGGCCGCACTCAGACAAACGCGAAAAGCGAAAAGCGAAAAGTTAACTTTTTGCTTTTGTCTGAGGGCAAAAGCGAAAAGTTAACTTTTCGCTTTTCGCGTTTGTCTGAGGGCAAAAGCAAAAAGTTAACTTTTCGCTTTTCGCTTTTCGCGTTTGTCTGAGGGCAAAAGCGAAAAGTTAGGCGCGCACAAACAGCAAACATAGCGTGTGCTGTTGCTGTTCGACACATGTTTCATTCTTCAGCAAGTTCAGCTAACACGTGCATTTCTGCGCCTGCCAAACAAAACATTTTTGTCTTCTTAAGCTGGTCCATTTTATACTATGACAACAAATTTTTGTTTGAATCATATTTTGTGATAGAGTTGGATCACCAATTTCGACCAGCGTGAAAGTTGTTCATTTGGTGCAGGGGAAAAACTTTTGCGCTGGTCGAAATTAGTGATCCATCTCTATCACAAAATATGATTCAAACAAAAATTTGTCCTCATTGTCTACGAGCCTAAAATGGACAAGTGGTATAACTCCACCTTTAGTTTGCAACGGATGTGCAGTCAGATTTTGGGAATAAGGAATCATGATGACTTTTCGCTTTTTAAACTTTTCGCTTTTGCCCTCAGACAAACGCGAAAAGCGAAAAGCGAAAAGTTAACGTTTCGCTTTTGCCCTCAGACAAACGCGAAAAGCGAAAAGCGAAAAGTTAACATTTCGCTTTTGCCCTCAGACAAAAGCGAAAAGTTTTGCGACTATTAACTTTTCGCTTTTCGCTTTTCGCGTTTGTCTGAGTGCGGCCTAAGGTTTATGACGTTTCGCTACCACCAGAGTAGCATCATCAGATAAATACCCACTGAAAGATGAATAAAAGATTATGCACGGAATAAATAGTAATAAATAAGATCTTAAAATAAATAATAAATAAAATCTTATTTATTACTATTTATTCCGTGCATAATCTTTTATTCATCTTTCAGTGGGTATTTATCTGATGATGCTACTCTGGTGGTAGCGAAACGTCATAAACCTAACCATTTGAATTGGTTTGAAATTGTGGAGCGCGTGCCAAAAAGCAAAACAACAACATCAGTTTGTTTGCTCATCGCCGTTCATGAAACCAGGGTTGGGCAAAAAAATTTTTTTTTTTAAAAAAGGTTTTTGAAAAAAAATTAAAAAAAAATTTTTTTTTTAATTTTTCGGGGGAACAAAATGTTCTAAAACGTCCAAAAATGGCCTTTTTGGGGGTTATTTTTTGTCATTTTTTCTCAAGGGTCGAAAAATTATCTTCACAAAATCACTTTTGGGGCATGTATTTGGTATCTAAGATGCCCCAAATGATGTTATTATACCTCCCCGTGATACGTGAGACACAGTATGCATGTACTTACATGGTACTTTGATGTCATACCCCATCGAGTCGGTCATATATGTACGACTGATTCAGCGGCCCGACAAGTATTTCTGCAGCTTGTATTCTCAATTCTGTATGGTTTATGAGTGAATCTTGCTTATTCGACCACAAACCGTTGTGTCTGATACCACAGAGCAGCAATCATAGGTCCATAACAAGCACAGACTGTTGGATCGCATCGAAATGGCGTAAACACCCTTCATAAGTGATGCAAACCAAGTCACAAAAGTGACTTGTCAATTAAAGTTGCATTTTTTCGCGATTTTGCACGTTTTTTAGGCAAATTTGGTAAAATTTCCCCGAAACTGAGACTTTTTAAAAAAAATAAAAAAAAATTTTTTTAAAAAAAACTTGTTTACAAAAAATTTTTCCTTCCAACCCTGCCGTGATGGTGATTTGGATTTCAATTCGGATTTGACAGTTTTGAATCGCACAGGAGAATGCAAGGTTGAGGACGGAGAACGACGAGCTGAAGCGGGGACAAGAAACGATGGCGCTGAGAGTAGAGCAACTCGAACAGGTGCGACTTATTCTAAAAGCACCTATCCCCTTCCAGCAATTTATATACTTAACCTTCCAACGAATATTTATTTCAGAATTGGGCATTTTGGGTATAGAAACAGTAAGGTTGATTTACCATCGTCGTACCAGCTTGGCATGTAGAGCTTCAGGTTGGTACTGGTCGCACAATGACTATATAAGAATTGGTTAATAATTTTTTTCCTGAATCGCGAAGAGGGAAAGTGACGGGGCCATGACGTTGCGTTGCGCAATCACACACAAGCCATGCAGTCACCAAAATGTTTCAGAACTGTGGCAACGTGGGTGCCGTGCCGGATTATTTGGAGCTGTAAATGTTTTGTCAAAAATACAAATAGCATAGTGGTTAAGGTTGAACCTGAAGATCAGGGTAGATGAATTCTGATTTACTCATTGTGGCGACCAAAACCAGTTATATTAGGGGAAGGTGGAAGATTGCAAATTCTGCAGCGTCGGATAGTTCAAAATACCAATTTTCTGGTTATAAAACAGTTGATGGGACCACTTGTCTATTTGTTAACCAAGGCAGTGCTGTTACTGTCCATCAATAATATCAGCATAGTTTGCAATACGCACTTCAGCAGCAGCCAGAGTCAGCTGGACCGCAGCGCGACAATGCTGACATCGATCGTAATGATCCCATTGCAGCATTGCAGGTCGATGTTGTGGGTCTGCAGGTAATGTACCTATACATCTAGTACACATACAATAAGAACACTATCCTTTACCTGTCAATGCTTTTCGAAGATCGTCTTCCAAGGACTTTTACATTAGTAGCGGTGCCGCTTTGCAACTAAATCCAATAAACGTCGTTATTTTTTACGAAATTCTGGGGGGCCATAAGATTGATACCTGGCACCTGGAAGTTTCCGGCTGTTGGCGTTTCCCTGGTGGTTTTGGTCACAATTTATGCATGTAAACGTTTTTATTGCGTCTAAAAAACTTGAAATGCAAAACCATATGATGCAGTGTCGGTGTTTGACAGACAGCCAACGTGTTCAAAAATCCAACCAGCAGTTTCGAATGACTTGTACGTGGCATTTGCGGTGGTTTTTTTGTGTGTATTGTGTACACAATAATGGCAGATGCGCTCAACATATACCAAATACGGTAACCAAATTGTTCCCCGCCACAGCGGGCGGTGTCAACTTTGCTGGCGAGCGCCTTGACATGGGTTTGGCAAGGCATAGGCATGACAAGGGCAAATTTTGTTTGAGCTGCATTTTGCGATAGCGTTGCGGCACTAATTTCGCCCAGCGTAAAAAAGTCCCCTTCATCAAATGAACAACTTTTACGCTGGTCTAAACCAGTGCGCCAAGTCTGTCCGAAAATACACAGCTCAACCAAAATTTGCCTGTACTGTATGTCTTGCCAACCTCATGCCAAAGCGATTGTTATCAAACTTAATGCCACCACCCTACATTTGCAGCGTCAAATGGTCGCGTTGGCCCCTGAAGTCGAGCACCATCAGGATCAGATTGATCGTCTGCAAGACGAAGATCGACGAATTGTAAGTACAGCACTGTGCATGTTAGATTAAAGCTGCTGCTGCTGATCAAGACTTTTTTGATTGGATAGTGTTGTCGAAGCCATCTTTTTGGATCTGGATTGAAAGACAGGCTGGCGATCGAGATCCCGTTCAAACCCGCGTACTGCGCTGCCCCCAAGATCAAACGCGGTCGGATGGGTATTGATTGACCAGCAGCTGTTGTAAAACATCCCACGGTTTGTAGCTGGTCAACATCGAGCGTCTGACTCGTCGTCCCACGTACGTGATTGGCGGTGTGTTCAATGTCGGTCCCGGCTGGCAGTCGTGGCTTGTGTTCCTTGTCGTGGCTGGCTGTGCATTCCTCGTGCTCCTCTACTTGTACTTCCGAGTGGCCAGTTCGTCGTATGCCATCAGCCACTTCCGCATCTGAGCTGAGAATGCCAAAATAATCCCCCTTCGCCGAATCGTCCCCCACTGGGTGATTGTTTGGGGGTGTACTTTCCGAATAATCATCTGCCAAGGTGTATCATGTTTGGTCTATCCTAATGTGATTATTTGGGAATAATGTTTTTTTGTTTTCACATCTCAAAACAGGATTTTCACTTCCCAAATATTATTCCCATACCAGCTCCCTATCTGAGCCCGGGCGGCCAAAACTTGAAAAGTAGGGAACCGACCTCTACACATTAAACTTGAAATATTTGCTGCGTTGCAAGCAGGGTTGGGCAAAAAAAAACGACGGCGTTTTTAATAAAAAAACGACGTTTTTTTTTTAAAAAAACGCCTGGGTCGTTTTTCGTTTTTTTTTAAATCCTGAATTTCCTTGATTTTCCCTGATTTTTCAAGGAAAGTACCCTGATTTTCGAGGAAAATCAATTTTTTGTCCCATTTTTTTCAAAAAAATTTCGACCAATTTTTACTTTGTCGAGATACGTCGATATACGGAGTTTGACTTTCAGTGATGACCCCGGCCAAAGTTGGTCCCATGATGCGGGTCTGATATGGGATCTTAACAACTCGCTAGAAAAGGGTTGAAACCCGTTTATTTTGCCTCAGAACACATAGAATTACTTCATTTAACCACGTTTTCTTCCCAACATGAGCGTTTTCCAATTTTTTTGGCTGCATATTTTGGTCATCTGGGCGTTTTAAAAAAAACGTTTTTTTTAAAAAAAAACGTTTTTTTTTAAAAAAAAACGATTTTTTGGAAAAAACGTTTTTTGCCCAACCCTGGTTGCAAGAGTTCTGGCTAAACCGATTCAAATCAAGTTTTTCACAAACGCTTGGGCTTTTATTTGATGCAACATTCAACCCGATGGCACTACCATAGCTCGTGCTATGTTGCGAAGAACACTCAAATTTGGCGAAAATTTTTTCAGATGTATTTTTGGCCCACTTACGATCCGAATAAAGGCAAACCATCAATAAGGCTAAAAATCCTCATTACTAGCCTAATATTTCGCTTTAGTTTTCATTTTTGATAGGCAATCAGGTTTGAGACAAGTTAGCTCAATTGTGACTGGTACCCATTTTTGGCCATTTCCTGGTCATCAAATTTAACCTTTTCTGCAGCTTTTACACATGATGACGATGCTGTGAAATTATGACAAATGCAAATTCTGGTAGCAGAAACGGAGCTGCTTTCAGTCCATAACAAAACAGACTCAGGTCTCTTGTACCCTTGACGCAACGATTCACGTTAAACGTGTAGCTATGACGCTACCGTCCTAGAAAGTCGTGGCGTTTTCTCAAACTATCGCTTTAAAATCAGCGATGTATCTCGCAGACACAGACGAAAATCCTCGCGTGATTGCAGGTATAGTAAATTTCTAATTTCGTTGCCTCATGCACTCTTACAGACGCAGGGAAACTCCCGTTCGAAGTCGAAGCAGGCAACGAGCTCAGCACACAGTGAACCAGCCACGCAGCTGACACACACAGCTTGTGTGACTGAAACATTCGAAACGCGCACGAGCCAGCTGCGTGGCTTGTTGACTGTGTGTTGAGCTTGTTTCCTGCTTCGACTTCGAACGGGAGTTTTCCAGCGTCTGTAATAATGCATGAGGCAATGAAATTAGAAACTTACTATACCTACGATGAAAGTCCATCCATACGTCCGGCTGAAGCCACAATTTGGATGATAGTGACACAATCCATTGAAGTTTTTCAGAGGACCTTGGAAGTTACAGCGCAGATTTTAAAGCGATATTTTAGGAAAACGGCACGTCTTCCTAGGACGGTAGCGTCATGGCTGCATGTGTAATGCGTGCATGTGAAAAATATCCCGCAGCCGAGAACTCGCAGAAATTCCGAGTTTTTAAAAAAAAATGCGTTTATGAACCGTTGCTTCAAAGTTACAAGTGATCTGACTTAGTTTTGTAATGTATTGAAGACAACTCCATTTCTGCTGCCAGAATTTGGATTTGTCATACTTCCACAGCATAATTATCATGTAGAAAGGCTGCAAACAAATATATATTTGGTGATCAGGGAGAGGGGGACCAGTCACAATTAAGTTAACTTCTCTCAAACCTGATTGTTTATCAAAAATTGAAAGCAAAGTAAAATATTAGGCTGGTAATGAGGCTTTTTAGCCGCATTGATGGCTTGCCTATATTCGAATGCTAAGTGGGCTAAAAACGCATCTGAAAAAATTTCCGCCAAATTTGAGTGTTCTTGGCAATATATAGCACGAGCTATGGTAGTGCCATTGGGTTGAATGTGGCATCAAATAAAAGCCCAAGCGTTTGTGAAAAACCTAATTTGAATCGGTGTTTCGAGAACTTGTGCAACGCACCAAATATTTCAAGTTTGATGTGTGGAGGTCAGTTCCCTACTTTTCAAATTTCGGCCGCCCGGGCTCAGACAAGGAGCTGGTATGGGAAATAATATTTTGGGCTGTGAGTGTTTTGGACGATGGCCTATTAATGTGCCAAGTTTCACGGAAATCGGTGCGTCGTTTAGTTATGATTTTATGCCTTTAAGCTGACGTCCAACTTTGTGTTGTCTAGTCCAGTGGTTTAAAATTTTTTTATTATTTCAAAACTCGAAAGTTTCTCTATTTTTTTGCTCTAAAAGTGCTATTTTTGCATAAAAAATTCTTCTGTTGACATCCCCTGACCCTACCATGTATGTATTGGGTGCCATAATCGTTGTTTTGTGGCATCTAGACATAGAGCACACACTCACAGGGCCTCTCATGACTACACACGTACATATGTGACTGGGTGGGCATTTATTTATCCATGCCCCCAGACCCGAAAGGAGTGATTCGATGTAATATTCACTCTAATTTCACACTATGTGCAGCTTATTTGTATTGGTCGTGTACCTAGACGCGATAATTTCACCGAAAATTCCCATCCCGAATATCAGAAAATACGATACCATTAGGCCGCTCTCTGACAAAAGCAAAAAGCAAAAAGTTTACCACACACTTTTCGCTTTTTGCTTTTGTCAGAGAGCAAAAGCAAAAAGTTGACTTTTTGCTTTTTGCTTTCGTCAGAGAGCAAAAGCAAAAAGCAAAAACTTGAAAAAAAGCAAAAAGTCATCGTGACTTTTTACGCCCAAAACCAGGCTGCACAAACCCGAAAATCAAAAATTACACAGGTCTGGAACACGCTAATGTTTGCTGCTTGTGAAATGTCAACTTTTTGCTTTTTCTCTCTGACAAAAACAAAAAGCAAAAAGTGTGTTGTGAACTTTTTGCTTTTTGCTTTTGTCAGAGAGCGGCCTTACACCCGCACCCCCTGGGGAAGGGTACGGGCGTGTACCTGACTACAGTTGGTATTTGACGTGCTTTATAATGCACTTAGAACACATTATGTCACAAAAATACCCCTTTTTGTACTTGAGCGCTCATTTTTTGTCTGTTGGGCAGAATTTGGTTGGAAAACTTTTTTCTTTTAAAAAATGGGGATCGAATAAAAATTTTTTTTATTAACCACTGGTCTAGTCTTTCTACTTGCTCCGTCCTGGCATTAGCGCGTGGCCTTGTTCCCTCAGCCAAGTCACCCCTATATGAAAGTTTGGTATTACTTTGTTGTTGTATAATTATTAATATAGTTTTTCTGTATTTTTACGCACCATCACTATCAACCAGCCGTGCTTTGCAGACCTAGACAATACCGTATCACCCTGAATTCTTATACACACTGGAAATGTTTCGGGTTACTGGAGCCACGTCACGCGCGGTTAGCCGATAAGCAACACACACAAACGCGCGCTAAATGTTTCATGATCTTGGCTCTTTCACACGCAAGCCACACGCGACGTGGCCACAGTAACCCGAAACATTTTAGGTGTGTAAGAAATCAGGGTGCTATGGTCTAAAGACTGAAAAGTATGGCTGGTTCGCCTATAGCTACTGCTGAGTGAAGTAATACTACGCCAACAAGAGCCCGATTTCGCAGCTGGCAGAACAGTGAAACTGACGCGTGGCTTCTGATTTGGGAAATGTTACACGTTGTAGAATACAACGCGGTACATAAGAATTTTCTCTTTCTATTCGTTTTGTAAACACATCACCTCCGAAATCGGGTTCGTGTTCTGGCGTTGTTTACACCTTTTATATTGATGAACTTTCAGTTTAATTACCAGTGCTTCAGTAATTCCGAGTGCACTTATTATGCAAACACCCTGCTCAAGGCAGCGAACGGTGCTAGTCACTTCACGTGGTCTTCAAAACATTCTAACGTTTATGCGCCATTACTTCCATTATTTAGCAGTTTGAATCGTCAATTAGTGCTGATATAGTAAGTTTCTAATTTCGTTGCCTCATACATTTTTACAGACGCAGGAAAACTCCCGTTCGAAGTCGAGGCAGGCAACAAGCTCAACACACAGTCAACAAGCCACGCAGCTGGCTCGTGTGCGTTTCGAATGTTTCAGTCACACAAGCTGTATGTGTCAGTTACTTGGCTTGTTGACTGTGTGTTGGGCTTGTTGCCTGCCTCGACTTCGAACGGGAGTTTTCCTGCGTCTGTAAAAATGCATGAGGCAACGAAATTAGAAACTTACTATATACTATGTTTTAAACTGTTGTTATGTTACGTACCATACACAATCTTGCGGCATCACTTGTCACCGGAGTTTTCCACTTAAAGCCCCTGGGGTATACCATGGGATGTCAGCTGCCCCCAAATTCTCCCTAAAACACCCAGTTTTCCACTTGAAGCCCCGGGGGGGGGGGGGGGCTCCACTTGGATTTTTCTTTGGTCGGAGGGCCCAGAAACCCCGGCGCTTTAAGCGGAAAATTCCGGTATTATTTTGGAATACATTTCTGTATTTTGTATTCCTTGATTTTACAGTATGTAAAGGCAAACTACACCAACATGAGCTCGATTTCGCAGCTGGCAGAATAGTGAAACATTCTGATGTGGCTGCCGATTTGGGAAACGTTACACGTTGAAGAATACAAAATGGAGCATGATGATTTTCTCTTTCTATCCGTTTTGATTACACACAACCTTCGAAATCGCGCTCGTGTTGATGTAGTTTGCCTTTGGGTGGAAACAACGTATTGGCAGGCTGACAACCGTTGGATATACTATGTACTCTTTAATCCCGTGGCCGTGTGGCTTTTAATCCCGTGATAATCAAATATACGTTGTCGATAAATTGTTCGGAACTTCAGTCGTGCTGGAAACGAAAAGTCGCAGTAAAATACATTGCAAAATGCAGAGAACATAACGCATAAATTTCATTCCCGATTTGTTCGATAATCGGCTTTCTGCTCTTGATTAATCAGTTACACTACCCAACGACGTCTCTTCCCGATAAAATATTTGCACTTTTATTTTCGTCATGCAGTGAGTAAACTGTGTCTTGCTGCAACAGTGAAAACATTGGAAAAGCATAATTATAAGCCGTTATATGTCTCAAAAATATTATGAAGGGCAATTCATACAAATAATTTGACCCACAACCATATAATAATCCCTGCTCGTGCTAAAATGTACAATAAATCATGCAGGTCATAAACTGCCGACAGTCACGCTGAATTAAATAAAACAGGATTATAAAACAGCTACAACAAAAAGATAATAAACGCACGATAAATACAAAGGCATTAATAAGCAACTAAGAATAAATATGCAGAACATTCACCAGATCTCATAAAACAGGGTCATTTTGATCACAGGGTAATCACTAATAAAATAAACACGATTTCCGTTTATTATTGAATGATTTCGGCATTTCTGGAAGAAGAATTAATTGCGTTCCGGGAATTACCTTTGATCATTTGTGGGCGCGTCACTGGAAATTTAATATGCATTGATCTTGCCATACAACATAATAATATGTAGTCTTATTAGACACTATTGTACTCTAGACCACCGTATTTCGTAATACGACTATAGTAGTGCTGCGATCTCATGTGACACGCAGGCTGATAGTACGGCCGTCAACTCAAGTGGTCAACTCATGGGCGTGACAAATAATACATGGGATAGTCGACGACCGACAGTACCATAAGCCGACACACAAGAAGACCAATGGAAATAGTGTGACAACACAACGTTGATCTCTGCCCATTTTTGACAGAGGGAATGCGATACCATGGGCTGCGCATTATACGACGAAGGTTTGTTGATTATCGGTCTTTTTGGTCTTAATGGTATTTTTTTGTGTTTTTGTGAATTTTTCATACTCGCTGACAAACACTTGCCAGCAAAAAACCTCAGCCAACCAGGACATAATTGCAATCGATAAAACATTTTCCTGAGAAATTTGGGATAAAATATGATTTCAAAAAAGGGCGCCACGCACCAAATGAATGGTATGATGCGACACATCGTATCCTTGTTAACGGGTACCGAACAGAATTCGGGGTACGTTTGCACGATATGGTTGACGGCACGTCGCGTGTACGTCTCCAACAGCTTACGACGCTCGTCGACGAACGACTTTTGCTGCAACGGCAAACATAAGCGGAATATGGTTCGTCATGTAGATTATGTGCATCCACTTTCTCAGACATTGAATGATTGAAATCCAACATGAGAAATAGAAGCGTAAAACTTTGAACACGTTTTTTAAGGTTTGGCATAAACTGTCAGTTGATTTATGAGCTTCCCGTTCGGAACTTGTTGAAATGGCAAGCACAAGTTGATCAATTGTTTGTCTATGCTTTCCCTCCCGTTTGCACAGGTATTTCTCAGTTGGTAAAGAAACACCCCCGGCTTATTTGGAAGGGTCAGGGGAAAATTCTTAAAAAACAAGAATAACCGCAACGTCCGTAACCAACTTTCTTTCCGATTTTCTTCTTCGGCGGGAATTCAAATCTCGCGAACGCTTTGTCGCTTTTGACCATTTGCAAATGGAATTTGCGAAATTGCGAATAACGGCGGTAGATATTCCATTCGTGCGTACCAACTCGAAAGTAGATCTATGTAATCGGCTTTTTGTTTATTTCATTTCTTATGGGTTTTAAATTATATTTCCGATTTTGTCACAATTGTCGGAACGGAACAAACCGTGGGTTAAAAAAACGGGATCTGATACGCTCAAGTCAAAGATTTCCCAACGAAAGCGGTTATTGATGCGATATCTAAAGCCGCATTCTACCACAATGATGCCCGCCTTTTCAACAGAATATACAGAAGTTTTATGAACCTTTTCGACATGACTGTGCGAAAACAAAAAAAGTTAATCGTTTCACTATTTTTCGATAAGCAAAAAGTAAAACAAACACCTGATACAAATGATAGACGTCCGTTTTCTTGCCGGACAGAAACGCAGTGGGAATCCAAATATTGACCGTGGGACGACGGGATGCCGAAGGCTGGTCAACGTCTGAGTCGAGATCGTCCGATGCCATCTGGGAATGCAATGGAAGAGAAAATGCATTCATGGTTGGTTTGTAGATAGAAACGTTTACAGCTCCGGTGACTAATGGGGATCGGACGTGGGAGTGGGTATGTGACACGGATATGGCATGTGATAAAATGTCAATATGTTAATTTTAGGTGTTTTGTTTCGAAATTATTTTGGCGTGTGTGTGGGCCTTATCACCAAAGGCGTGTGTGTGTATGTTTTCTCAATTGTGTGGGAGTGGGTGTAGGTTTCGGTCCGCAAAAGTGCACTACAAGCATCGCTTAGTCACAGATAAACACCTGGGAAGTTTGGAGGTCTTTTTGGTTGTGATATGAGAGCTTGGTACAATAGGTGGATGCGAGAGAATGCAGTAACAAGGGGTCGTGTAAAAAATAAACTTAGAAAAGATTGTTTTTAAATTTCTGACCCCGCCTTGGTCTCGCGTTATCGCTCGGCTAATTTCGGCTATTTCACCAATATTATGGTGGTGCACAGATGATTCGAAGTCATTGCCCTAGAAGGCAAACTTGTTTCTGGCCAACTCACCAAGAAATGAACGAAAACTGTTAACTAAACGCTTCAAATCAAATAACATCACCAACCGGTCCCCTCAGCTCCCGCAGCTCGTTTTTTAGCCGCTGCACTTGATGTCGTCTTCGGTTGAGTGTTTGCACCAAATGATCATTGAACTCAACCAGTTCCGCGTGCATGGTGGCAACCTGAACATCATTTTGAAACATTTAGTGCCACGCGCATGAGCACCACCATACCATGCGTATTCGGGCGTAACGAAAGCACGGCCGATGGCATAAACATATAAAATATCGTGAAAAACTGAAGCGCATCTGACCAAAAAGAGAAATTCTAAATTTACACAGACTGAAAACCGGTTTTCACAATGTTGTTGTTCCGTGTGAGCTGCAATTGGTATGCCAGAGCAATACAATTGAATGTACATCCCAAAATACGCGATAAAGGCAAACCACGCCAACACGAGCCAGATTTCGGAGTTGGTGCACTAGCAAAACGAAGAGAAAGAGAAATCCTCATGCACCACGTTGTATTCTACAACCTGTAACACTTCCCAGATTAGCACCCACGTGTGAATGTTTCCCTATCTGCCACCTCCGAAATCGGGCTCGTGTTGGCGTACTATACATCCGAAAATACGCGCTAGGTATACTCTGACAATTCTTTTGGGAGAAACTTTTCAAAAGCGTTGCCTGATCCGTAAAGCGCATGATGCGTGCACTGGCTATAGCGGTCACGTGACTTCTGTAGCCAGTGCACGCATAATGTGCTTTACGGATCAGGCAACGCGTTTGAAAAGTTTCTCTCAAAAGAATTGTCAGAGTATGTGTGATTACAAACGCACAGATTGACGATAAAATTGAGCAATACGGAAAAAAAGCGAAACATTTTCAGACACACCTCACCAGAGACAACTAAAATGTCCGACAGACCGAAATTCAAGTTTGAAACAAAAAATCACGTCACCTGCAACAATTTCGATTCGTACATTTTCGTCACGTCCGCTGCCGAACTCGCTTCATCGCTTTCACCGTCCGGCGTTTCCCCTTTGTTTGATGATGATGATGACGTCATACTTTCTTCCAACGACCGAATGTTATCGGCGTACGCGCGTAATTGGCGACGCAGGACTTCGATTTCCCTGAAAAATCAGGCAAAACTCAGGGTTGACGATATATTATGAGACATCAAACTTGGTGGTGATCGAAGGTAATTGGACCTGTTTTGGTCACATTTTTGCATTCAGGATATCAATAGATTGGATCCATATTTCGACCAGCGCAAAAGTTGTTCATTCCAGGCGAGGGAACAACTTTTATGCTGGTCAAAAAATTAGTGGCATCACATAATTTCTTAATATCTTTAATGCAAAGATCGCATGTAATGTGACCATGGCAGATCACATCCGATCACCAAGTTTGATATCGCTCCATGATGACAAAAAAAAACAAAAAAAATTGCACATTTCCGCATCCCGTATTCGTTTCTGGTTCACCAGCTTCATGTTCTCTTCCTTTTCTCTGCATTCCGCTAGTTCGGCTTTGAGGGCCGCAATCTCTTCACATTGCGCCGTTAGACGGTCGGCCAGATCGGAGCTGGAAGGAAATGAACAATTATAAATTACTGTGAAATAATAAGAGAAAACTTGGATGAAACAGAAGAGAAAATGTCGAACCGAGGAGTTGGAGAGCCGAGATCAGAATGTGCATTGACGGTGCTTACAGATACTGATTTGGAAGCAGCTGAAAAAAATGGTAACAAAATGGTAATAAAACAAAAATAATACAAAATTAAGGGCCACCATTAAAAGTAACAAGACAAACGCACTTCCAGCCGCCGCACAACCATTATTTCCATTCGATAAATCCAATTTCAATTCTCGAATGCCAGAGTCACCACCGGTTTGGTCATCGTCCGTGATTGATAATCTGGAATCTTTAGGATTTGAGAGCGACCGATCGAATAATTTTCGTTGTATTGCAGTAGCTGTTCAGTTTGAGAGACGTATCAGCTGCGGGCATGCTAACAGACACGAAGATTGCAACTGGAACACGACACTTAATCGACAAAAAAAAACAAAAAATATAGATATAAATTAAACCAAAAACAACCAACGGCGTGAGATCAGTGGCGAGCGTGAAAAAGTTGGGCACCGGACTGTCAGTCTCCCTATCCCCTGTTGTGCCTTCCTGGGGCCCAACAACATCACCGGCGTCAAACGCGTCGTCGCTTGCAATCGACTCGCCGCACATCGATGAACTGGTGGCGCTGTGCAGTGAACCTGATAAATCAGGCACAAACTAACGTAGAATTATATATGCAAAAGAAACATCTGTCACGGCAGTGAACTATGCCCAGTGGTGTGATTAGGGGGTTGGGGGGGGGGGGTTACCCCCGGTATAGGGTATGGGAAATCGGCCGGGGCTATGGACTATGGGAACTTTTTCACTTTTGGAACAAGCACCCATAAGAAATGACTTTTTGACCCCGAGAAGTACCTAAATTGACTATTTTCGCCTAAAAATGTCAAAAATCGCTTGCTGCCGCAAGAAAACTCTGACTTATATACCACTTTTCGGTACTTTTTGCAGATTTTCGGGGTCATTTTTTCAGACAACCCTCCCTAGGGTATGGTGAATTTTCGAGTTTTTGGAGAAACCTCCCCTTGGTATGGGGAATTTTTTGATTTTTAGGGGTACGCATGGGAAATTTCCCGAAAATTGCGCTGGGTATGGGAAAATTTCGATTTCTCAACGACAGCACTGACTATGCCCGCTTCGGCCCGTTTTCACAGACGGGCGACGTGCCAGGCTTCGTCCGCCTGCGAACACCTCTGGCCAATAGACCTCCAAAAAGCACCTCAAGCAGATCTTATTGCTTTATCCAGGATCAGGATCAGGATTCCTGATAGAACGTAATTGCAGCAAAATGTTCGAAGTATAAATATCGGACCGACCGGCGCAAAAGGATGATTCTCGATCGAAGCAAGCTTACAGCTGATAACCAACTTTGAACACGGTCGGAAAGCGATCAAATTGTAAGCTCACTCGCATCACCAATGTGGAATCATGACTTTGCATCGATTGAGAGAACAAAATGTCAAGCGAGTGGAAGAACACGTTCAACGAGATTCACACGCAACGTTCAAGCTTCAAATTTGCGTTTCGAAAAAATTGAAAACCCTCAAAAAATGTTTCGCCAGCAAAGTATACTGAACCAGTTGTTTCGCTAGCACAATCCCAAAATCACAGTAAAAAATTAAGCAAAACGGAAATCCATGAAATACAAACCCTCACCGGAAACTTCGCGCTCACGGTGCACCACCTTCATCTTGCCCGCCGTGTCTGATAGTCTGGAAAGTTTTCTTTGGAACTTTTTGCGTTATTACAATTCGATATGGTCACAAAATCTTATTGTTCAGAGACGTTCTCGAACTGAAACCGTAAACTTCGGTCTCTGTGAAAATTACACACTGGTACCGATAAATTAAAACTCAAAAGAGTTTGTCGATATGGAGCAACAACGGCAAATTGGGTACCAAACTGACGTACGGTAAAAAAAACCAGACGTAAAGTGGACAGCGGAGAGTTATACTGACTGCATTTCAACAATTATGAACTGTACGTTGAGTTGCAAATTCATTTGCCATAAAACGAAAAGCAGATGAACATAAACGCCAACAGTTTCATACGCTTTCCCTTCCGTTTGCACAGGCATTTTCCATTGGACGAAAATACCCCGGCTTATTTGAAAGGGTCAAAATCATGTCAACGGAAAATCATGACAAACGCTGTCAAATGTGACAGAATCGCAAAAGGTCACAAAACAAGCAAACCAAATGAACGCTCACTTTTTCTTCGTTGTGCCCTCAAAGCTGACCACGTTCACCAGAGGTCTTCGCGGTCTCGCACCAGAAGATTGCGTCTTCCTATTGGTCGAGCTCGAGCGCTGATTGGCTGCTTGACTGCTGGTCGATTGGTGATTGGCTGACGATGACGTCATCAACGACATGATTGGCTGCGGTGCCACGCGGGCTTCGACGAGCAGCTCGGTGCATTCGGTACCGTACTCGTATGAGTCCAGGACTTCGCTATCCGTGTCAACCGCAAACAGAATTGTGGATGTGCCTGCAACATTGCTCTGGTCAATTTCAGGTCAAAGTTGGTTACGTGTGGTCTCTGGAAAGTTCACTGCAACTACTGTAATTGCAACACAAACACGACCTAATCAAACAAAAAAAACAAATATTTTTCCATTTTACGCTAGTATTGTTCAAAGTTTTGGACAGTAAAGCAATCCGTAATCATGTATCTTGATTAGATTTTTTGCACATCAGTGTATGTTTATATACATAGGGTGGAATTCAGAAAACAAAGTCAAGCTCAACGTCAAGTTCAAAGTCAGATGCTTAGGCGTCATGCTGGCTCGTGCAGCAGACGCAAGTTTCTAAACGAAGGGTCAACTTTGACGCATTATTGTGCAAGACTGGATGCTTAGCTAGCCAAAATATTATTATAGGGATGTAACAGAAGCGTTTTGTGAGAGCATTTCTGAGTTTCCTGAATTTCTGAAAAGAGACAAAGAAATGAACAGACGATCACCAACGGAGGCGCAAAAAATTTTGACTGCGGTCAATGATCGCCACATGGTTTCAATACCATTAGTCAGAAATTATTATAACTCAGAAATAATCTTCTGAAACGCTTGTGCTACGTCCTTAAAATAACAGTATCCCGAGAAACGCATCCAATCATGCACAATAATGCGTCAAAGTTTACTCTTCCTTTAAAAAATCGCGTCTGCTGCACGACAGCGTGACGCCGAAACATCTGACTTTGAACTATGACGTTGAGCTTGACTTTGTTTGGTGAATTTCAGTCATAGTTGCTACAGATGGAAAAGAACCGGTTTTTTTCGTGAAAAACCAAGAACAGGTCCCTTTTTGGACCGAAAATAAAGCTCCGTAAAAAAACGGGCAAAATTTTCTCCTAATTTTGACAAAAATGACGATTTTGACCCCCATGTTTCAACGTTTTGGAAGTTCGTCAATGCCGAAGTGCTATCTAGACGTTAAAACCAATATTAACTTGAGGTTATGAGCAGTTCCTATGTCTCAGATAGCACATCGTGTCGTAGCACAGTGCCAAACAGCAGTTTTGGGTGTCAAAATACATTGCAGTTGTTGTTTGATACCCTGCGCTGGAAATTTATCCTCTGGAAAGTTTTGCTTTTTTTACAAATTAGAACAACCGGTTTGACACATTATTCATCCACATTCTACCCATTATTCATGACACAGCCGAGATTCACTAAATGCCATTCTCAAAACATTCTTTTGTCCTCACAATCGAACAACGGAAAGCACCGTTCACCCGACTATCAGTTCACAGCGCACAGTGTTTTTTTTGAAAATATTTCGGTGGCGATTTCGCCACTTGCCACATCCAATATTCCAAATCACCACTTGAACTTTGGGCCACGCTGGCGGTTAGTCCCAAGTGCACCAGGAGGTGACCAGGTAGGTTGAGCAAGGCTGCGGCAGCTGTAGGTGTCAGATGTTTGGGTTTTTCGTGGTTTTGAGTGTCGGGTGGTTGGTGTTTGAGTTTTAGAACTTCAGGAAACGTGTCCTGTCACAACACAATTCATTTTTTCAACTTCTGAAAATCTGGAAATGAACGCTTCAAGAATCAAAAGATCGCGCGCTTCGCGCGACAAACGCGCTCTTTTCATAGAAATTTAGGGTGTGTGCCAGCGAAGATTCTTGCAGGCACACATGATTTTTGGATTACAAAAATCGACAAATGAGAGAGAGAGATAGGCTGAAATCATTTTTCAAAATAGAAACGCGCGACACAGAAACAACTTTTCTAACTTCACCCTCCCATGATCAAAAACTGGGTCTAACTAACACCTGGAGGAAGGTGGTTATTTACCTCTTTAACCACAATCTTGAGCCTCACGAATGATTTTGTGCTTTTCAGACGCTAAATTGTTTTTTCCCACCTCATTTTTTCAAAAGTCGCGTTCTGGGCCCCTAAAGGCTTTTTAAGTTCACTTTCGGCGAAAAAAGAGCTTGCATAATATGAGCCAAAAAACACGTGCAGAAAAAGGCCTAATTTTCTACTTTCTTGACCGACTGAAGCTTTTTTTGCTGTTTGGGTGTCGGGTCATTTCAAAGTGTAGGCGTCGGAGGTCGGCATACCCCAAATCCCGCGTCCTTGGCAACTTATCCACCTGATAAACGGCTTTCCAGGCGATCTTCGGCGTTGGTTGGTTCAGAAAGATCCAAAAACGGCGTCACACAAAATGAAAAAAAATCAGTTCGAAATCACGACGTCAACTTTGAGATCGGCACTTGGCACCCTCGTCACAAACCAATTTGGAAAAAAAATAAAATAAAAAATCCTGTTCAACAATGAAATCCCAGTGAAAAGAATCAATCCCACCTTGACACAATTGCGGCAGCGTTTCAGCCATTTCGGGGTCACGAATAAATGCCCACGATTCGTAGTGCTTTCTGCGAAAGGAAAGATAATTTAGCTAAGCAAAGGTGACGGGTTCAAGTCTTGATCTAGTTTCATTTCAATGCAACTCGTACTGAAATGTTTCGCTCACAGCGTAATTGCCAATCATTATTTCATGGTGATTCATTTTCCAGCACCTCTCCTCTGTTCAACAAAACAAGATAAAAACCCAAAAAAATCAGAACAGTCAGCAATGAGGTATGTACTGCGGAAACGCCTTTTTTGTATTTCGTGAAAAAGGGTAAAGAACCGCAGCGTATAAGGATAGGGGGAACCCCAAATAAGGCACATTATTTTCAGCATGTTCAATGCGCATGCGCACCGACACCACACTGGTGTCCATGGGTTTTTAATGCTTGTGACTAAAATCATCAAAAAACACGGCACGCGGACATCACTTGCTCTCCACCAAAGCTGTTCTGAAGAACATGTCTCCAAAGTGGACAAAAATTAGATTTTGTCAAGAAAAGCAATGCTTCCGGTGTTCCGGAGGCAGATTTTTCACGGATGGACAGAATTTTTTTACGTTTTTTAATGAAAAAAGACGTGTTTTTATCTGTCGCCGTCGGGACGCAGGTAAATTTCATAATTTTGACAAATTACTGTTACTGGAACTGCTACCGTAAATTATTGTTACTCTTACAAGTAACTGTTTGACGGGCACTTTAAAACCAACACAATCAAACAAAGGAAACAACTCACTCCAACAGTTTATTATTGGCGATCAACGTCTGAATGTGCCGTGTGAATGTTCGTTCGTTGAGCGCAATCCGCAGCCAGGATCGCGACCGACCCGAGTCCGTACAAACTCTGGTCAATTTTAGCAGGCGAACGACTTCGGTTTCGCTCAGCAGCTCGCGAAGCACTGGCCACAAGGCTGCAAATCAAACGACAAATTTCAAAACAACTCGTTTTTCTTCACAAGCTGATGAAAAACAACCAACTTGGCTCACTCGTCGAAAACAGAGGCGCGCCGCTGGCGACGTTTCTGCAGAAGAGAGAAGCTCCGATACTAATTTCAAAAAACAAACGCAACCGGAAATACAAATACAAAAATATGAAAACGAAAATATGCACAAGCTAACTTTATCGCGCTAAATGCGCCGATAGCAGATTGTTTCCTCAGTCCGTGACAGAATAACGCCTCCAGTTGCGCCAACAGACAGTTTACTCTTGAATCACCGTCGGTCGCGACCAGTTTTTGACGGCCGAAATGAGATTGACACTGAAATGCGGCAAAGATGGCACAAGCACCCATATACTAGGTTCACTCGAGTGTACCCCGCCGCAGTGCAGTTCCTGGGGGGAGGGGGGTCCCCCCCTCGGGTACGCTACCTCCTCAGGTGGTACACTATCCCCCTATCTCCCTCTCCGGTATACTTGCGTATTTTTCCGTAAAATATATTTTTGGAAAAAAAACGTTTTTTTCCGGAAAAAAACCGTTTTTTTTTCAAATATTTTTCCAGTACTTAAGGACACCCATGGTCCAAAAACGCCTATTTTGGAGAAAATTTTGTCGGGAAATGGCCTGAAACAGGCTAAAAATGCACTTGGAGATTAAAAAGTGCTCATTTTGAACTGTTTAGGACCGATTTACATTGGTTTTGACAACATCCTTTCGCAACCTTTGAAAATATTTCGGAAATTTTTGGAAAAAAACCGTTTTTTTCCAAAAGTTGGCACTTGGAAAAATTTCCGGAAAAATAAAAAACGTATTTTTCCGGGGCTCGGAAAAAAACGGTTTTTTTCGGTTTTTTTCCGAAAAAAACGGTTGTTTTTCCGGCCCGCAAGTATACCCTCCGGGTACACTATCTCCCCCAATTTTTGCCTAAAATAGGCATTTTTAGGCCTAAAATTGGCATTTTTAGGCCAAAAATGTGTGATTTTCAGGTCAATGTTCTCAAAAGTCGCCAAAATACCCTTTTTATGAAGAATTTTTTCCAAAAAGGGGCAAAAATAGGTGGGGGAAACTAGTGTACCTCAACCTCCCTGCTTTTTTGGAGGGGAATTGGTGTACCTCCCTGGGGGGGAGACCCAAAATCATGAAAAAGTCACTTTTCGAGGTAGAAAATTTGACCTATTTTTACCCCTGTTTGGAAAAAATCTTCATAAAAAGGGTATTTTGGCAACTTTTGGGAATATTGACTTCAAAATTACACATTTTAGGCCTAAAAATGCCCCTTTTATGCCTAAAAATTGCCATTTTTGGAAAAAATTGGGGAAATTAGTGTATCCGGAGGGGAAATTAGTGTACCTTTAGGGACCCCTCCCCCCAGGAACTACACTGCGGCCGGACCAGGAAGAGGAACCACACTGGAGGGGCGGTTCTCCCCAGCCATGGGTTGGGTATAGGAAGTAGGTGAATTGACGCGCCATCCTGGTACAGGTCGCCGCCCCAGGCTGGTACAGTCAGTGTAGTTCCTGGTCCGGCGCGGCGGTTAGTGTACCTACCCCTTTTTTCCGTGCGGCGGTTAGTGTACCTCCCTGGGGGGGGAAGGGGGGGGAAGACCCAAATTCAGGAAAAAGTCACTTTTTGAGGTAGAAAATTTGACCGATTTTTGCCCCTTTTTCGAAAAAATTCTCAATAAAACGGGTATTTTGGCCACTTTTGACATCATTGACCTAAAAATCACCCATTTTTGGCCTAAAAATGCCCATTTTAGGCCTAAAAATGCCTATTTTAGGCAAAAATTGAGGCGGTTAGTGTACCTGGCGCGGCGGTTAGTGTACTAGTGTACCTTGGTCGCGGCGGTTAGTGTACCTTAGGGGGGGACCCCCCCTCCCCCCCCAGGAACTACACTGGGTACAGTAGGTTCCAATTTTTGGTTTAAAATGGTATGAACGCGAAATTAACGTGCTGGAGCACGTTTTCATCAATTAACATAAGAAATTTTGTTCCAGGATCGGATGACACCCCCAGTCCCCAAGCAGAGGTGGGAATCGGGCCGGGCCTGGCCGAGGTTTCCGGCCCGAACGGTCGGGCCGGGCCGGGCCGGGCCGACTTTCCGGAATGTCGGGCCGGGCCGGGCCGGGGTGGCCGGCCCGAAAAGGCCCGACATCATCGAATTTCAATAAAAATCGTGATTTTTTTAGGCTAAATTTGCCAAAATTTCTCACGATTCTGCAAATCAGTACCGACTTCCATAATTATCAGGTATTTTTAAACAAAAAAAACAGTAATTTTTGCACCAAAAAATTGCTTCAAAATGTCATCAGAAAAAGTCGGGCCGAAAAAATCGGGCCGGGCCGGGCCGGGCCGGGCCGACTTTTTTCCAGGTCGGGCCGGGCCGGGCCGGACTTCCCGGCCCGAACGGTCGGGCCGGGCCGGGCCGGGCCGACCCCCGGACCTCGTCGGGCCGGGCCGGGCCGAGGTAACCCGGCCCGATTCCCACCTCTGTCCCCAAGCTCGGCCGGTACAGCAGGTAGGTTGTCGCCCCACATTGTCGGTGGTACAGTTCTACGGTAGGTTGCCGCGCCGCCTGGGTCGCTGCACCATGGCAGCACATGCACAGAGCACAACAACACAAGTCACACAAAACCGGTCTGATGAACCGGGTGCTTTTTTCTTCGGAATTCCGCAAGAAAATTAACCAGGTAGGTAAGTTTGACCTTTTCAGGCCGGTCATCTCCGCCCGGCCCGGCCCGACAGTTCGGGCCGGAAACCTATTTTCGACTCCCACCTCCATGCCGGATGCACTCTTGTTTCCCGCCGGCCCGGCGCCGCCCCACCTGTTTTAGCGCATCAAGCACGCGTTGCAGCAACGCATCCTTCCATTGTGCGTATTGATGATTGGGCGACTCGTCTTTGACGGCTGACTCAAAAGGACTGCCCCCACTGTTCGTCAAACTGTTGTTCAACGCCGCCGTGTTCATTCTTTGCTGCCAATTTTTGGCGGCTTTTCCAATTTAGTGAAAATATGGAACCTGGCGAAAGACGAAGCAAACAGAAACCGGCGCAAATCTCCGTATCCAATCATACATTGTTGTTCGGTCGCTTCTGAAAGAGCGGCGAATGCGTGAGCCAGAAAGAATTTCAGATGAAGAAAGTCTTTTTGGGTAAAATAAAATGTAACATACAATTACCGTAAAAACCTAAATAGAGCCCCCCGGAATAGAGCCCCCTCGGAATATCGATCGAAAATAACACCGGATTTGGAACGCTCTCGCTGAGAAACGAAATTAATTTTTTGAAAATGGGGTCAGTGAATTAATAGAGCCCCCCTTGTATTTAGGTTTTTACGGTGAATAAAAAATAAAAAATAGCGTCACGTCTGGAACGAGATTACAAAAGAGAACGGACAACGCATTTTGGGAAAAGCTAGTTCAGTTTCAAAATTGACTTCCTTGTTCTCGGTTGATGTGTTCACTGATTACCGTTGTAATCAGTGCACCATGCAGAGGCTCTGGGGGGAAAACTGATTAAAAATTAAAAAAGCCATAATCGGCCGTCGCCCCAAGGGCCCAACCACGGGAAGGCTGATTACGCGCGTTATAGCATACTTGTAATCAGTTTTCCTGTGTTGGGCAGCTGGGGGGGAAGACTGGTTGGGATTAATCAGGATAAAGTCGAACCTGATGAAGAACGAACCCCCACGGAACGGTATGTTAGTTGGAATGAGTCGTCATGTAACGATATGTCAGTCGGAACGGTAGACACGAGTAGTCGGAACGAACCGTCCCACCACCGAATCACCTTTATCCACTTTATTTTCACTCCGATCCCCCCTTGCGCAGCTAAGTCGGTTTTTCCAGCTTTATCAGGGTTAATCAAAACGCTTTCCGTCTGACAAAATTGGGGTCGAAACCGATTGCGTTCAAATTAATGGTTCCCTTTACTTCTCAGATGCCCAAGCAACCGAAAGGCGGCAAACACGGAGGAAAAGCTGACAAATCGTCGCTACGCGGACGTGTTATATTCAAAACGCTGCAACTTCGAAACAAAAGCAGATAAAAACCGAGTTAATTCAGAAGGTTCGTCGGATTTACCGTAAAAAGTCATTAATCAGTTTGTTGGGAAGATAATGATATTATAATGTTTAATAACACGGATCAAACGGATTTTCGCTCGCTGGGTGGAGGGGGTTGTCCTGTAATGGGTTTCCCACTTGGACAGACCACAATGAAACACACAGGCGCCAAAGCCTGACCTGTTTTAAAGACATTTATTGCCTTTTGACAGATATACATTTAGCTGAAAACCATTTTTGAGTCAACAATCCTATCGAGATACAATCACAATGTGCGCGCCACTGCCTAATCCCAAGCTTACCGTAACCTCGATGCTGATTACAATTCTCGCGATGGTTGTTTTCGAAGCCAATTCTGACACTGACACCATGACAGCGACAAAATCGTCAATAGTAAAAAGTGCAAAGAGACAAGGCACTTCAATAGCGAGCACCCCAAAACCACAACCCCTTAAAGAAGCTGCAGCGCAGCCAACCGTCACAGGTAATGGGCTGGCTTCTCTTCTACCACGTCATCACTCGGAGATATTCGAACAGCTTATTTTTATAACCACCTATCCTTCCTCAGGTAGAAAACAGTCTTTCTGCGTCAATACCCACGAGCCAGTTTCTCTTCGGTGTATTGGTCAATACAATATCAAGTTGTTCCAAAATCGAAAAATTGAACACCTGTATTTGAATTCCAGAGTCACAAGCAACAAACAAAGACGAATCAAACACGTCCGCGACGCCTGAACCAAGAATTACCTCGCAAACTCCCGAGACCAAAAAGTGCGCCCGCCCGCCCGTTACGCCCCATGAAGGCCTGGTCCTGATGGGATACACCAAAATCAACAGCGAAAACAACCAAAGCGAGTCTGAGCCGAATGACGTGGCCATATTTTCGTGCCCGCACGGTCAGACAAGGAAAATTGGCAATCAAACGCATAATTGGATGGTGCTGAAAAAGTGCAATGACGAAGGAGAATGGGTTGACGTGATTGAAAATAAAGAACGAGAGACAGAAAAAGAAGAAAAACATGAACGGAAGAAATCAACGAACGAGAAAGAATCAGAAATCACCGAATCGATTGAATGTCAGTTTATGTACCGTCTGTAAATTTTGATTAGGAAACCGCATTCCAGAAAACATTTTTTTTTATTTTTGTCAGGTGTGCCTACCGGTGCAGCCTTGCCGTCAAATAAAGACTGTGCCTGCACGGGCGTCTTCATCGGCATCGGCTGTCTGGCCTTCCTGGTCCTGCTCCTCGTCATTGCATTAATTGTGCTGCTTGTTTGGTCAAACAAGAAAGCGTCCGGGTAAATCCAGTTAATCAATTGCTTTGTTAAAGCAATCCAATGATCGAGCAGTCAATCAGATCGAGCAATTATTCAACCTTAGTTTTCCACATAAAACCCCCTAGCTCAATTTGGAAAATGGAAAAAACCGGTCGTTTTGTTTCAAACATTGTATCCAAATAGTGCCCTCGGGAGGCTCAAGCCGGAAACGTTTCCGAATATGCAAAACGTTCCCTCGTGGTTTTCGGGTATGTTTTCGACACTTCCAGAAATCAGCGCTAACATTATTGAAAATGGCACCACAATCGGTTTGTCTGAATCTCAAAGGACGCGGTTTCTGCTGAAAAAATGTGCGAAAATAACCTGTTTTGCTCTATTTTGTTAAGAAGCAGACCTACGCTTCTTTGGTCAATTTTTAAAAAACTTTTATCACAAATTATGTCCCCTGAGGCTTTATTCGGAAAAGTTTCCGACTGGAGTCTCTCTGAATGGTACACTTCGGCTGGCTATAGCTCAATCAATCGCATTACGACCAAGCGTTATTAATCAGCCGATTAATTATCCACTCCAAGTTTCTCCGAATTCACAATGCATGCGCGTTTGCGCGTCAGCCTGGCTATGCTTCAAAACTACATGCTGACGCGCAAAACCCGCAAATGCGCAAACGCGCATGCATTGTGAAGCCCGCCCTGCGCATAATTCTAATTCGTTCACGCTTTCTTCCACCAACAATGCTGCAGAGATGCCGACAAAGAAAAGAAGGGAAAAGAAGACGACAAGAAGAAAGATGCCACCAAGGAGGAGGGCTACTCGAGTCTATTGAAAGATGTGGCGAAAGTTAAAGAAATAAGAGGTGTGAAATGATACGGACACCGTTCTTGTAGCGGCAGCGTTGAAAAAAGCGGTATAGTTTAAAAAAGTCTTGTTACTGATTTCCAGAACACGACAAATCGAACGAAGAAACCAAATCGTTGGCCGAATTGAGCCAAGCGATTACGATAATGGCGGATGAAGAACTGGAAAAATCGCACAAATCAAAATCGGACAAAGAAAAGGAAAGGAAGAAAGAACGAGAAAAGAGAAAGGAAAAAGAAAAGAAAACGAGCGACGGTGACAAATCAAAGTCTAAATCAAGCTCATCCGGTGAAAAATCGGAGAAATCCAATTGGGCGCGTGGCTAACTTGCCGTCTGATGATAAATAATTTGTAATTCGAATCTGAAAATTTCGACAATAATTTATTTATTCATTGGCATAACAAGTGCCCTTCAAATTTTAAGTCAGCGCTCTTCTTTAATATAATGGTGAATTTCTTCGCTGGCAGTTTTATCCGAAAATCAATTTCCGATTCGCTAAACTGGTTTATCAGGTTTTCTTGTGAAAGCTCTAAATTGTAAGAACGTGATTTAATTAAGCCACATAGGTTATTGCTGTAAACGGAATGTGCTGATCATGCAATCTCCTCCCATGACATTTCGCTGAGATGGTGGCTAAATGTAAAAATGAAACTGGTTGTCGAATCATTGTTTTTAACACTGGGTGGAAATGGAATTCATGAAGCGGTTGAGTGGACAGTTGAATTGAGTGGAAAGTTCACCCACACTACTAATACCACAACACGTGCGTGCACAGTATCACCGTTACCGCATCCATTCCATCAAACTTTCCACACTGAAACTTTCCACTCAATACGTTTCGCAGCGCAATATATAAGGCCAACTACGCCAACACGAGCTCGATTTTGGAGGTGGTGTGCTGGCAAAACGAATAGAAAGAGAAAATCATTATGCTCCACTTTGTCTTCTTCAACGTGTAACATTTCTCAAATCAGCAGCCATGTGTGAATGTTTCACTAATTTGCCACCTCCGAAATCGGGCTCATGTTGGCGTAGTGTTATAGTCTGTTGATTATATTTCGACATAGTGTATAAGCACCATTCAGCGATGTTTGGAGCGGGCTGGGTCGACGCCATTCTAAATGAATGTTTCAGGCATTGCCAACTCATTCGCAGAGCCATTGAACATTGTTGGTGTTGTGCGATCACCAGGCCACGTGTTTTTGCGCCACGCGGCAAGCAATGTTCAATCGGTCTTTGCCTGAATTAGCAATGCTTGAAACATTCGTTTAGAATGGCGTCGACCCAGCCCGCTCCAAACATCGCTGAATGGGGCTTATATGTACACTATGTCGAAATATAATCAACAGACTATACTTTATCCGACATTACGCTGCTGTGCAATGTTCCCCGATCTAATCCGCAAGAACTGAAGGATGGCAAAAAAGACATCTCCGCCTCAAGTCGATGTAGAAAGTACAGTAGCAATAGGGCAAGGAGAGATGTTTCGTTCCGCACTCACAACAAAAGTAATGAACAAAGTTTATGAAACATTATCTCATTGAACTGCGTGTTAAAAGCACAAGTAGTTCGCAACATGCGCAACGTGTCTGCCAACAAGACAAGCAAGGACCGACACCAAAAAAAATTACATTTATGTATGCTCTAGCAATTCTTTTGGGAGAAACTTTTCAACCGCGTTGCCTGATCCGTAAAGCGCATCATGCGTGCACTGGCTACAGAAGTCACGTGACCGCTATAGCCAGTGCACGCATCATGCGCTTTACGGATCAGGCAACGCGTTTGAAAAGTTTCTCCCAAAATAATTGTCAGAGTAACCTATCGATAAAAACCAGCACAATCATCGGAATAAGAAAGTAATTTTTCACGTGTCGAATTTCGTTCAGCATGTTTTCCTGGCCGCCGCTATTCTTGTCTGCTGTTTTGTGCCCGCTGGCAACGGGCATGATGCGTCACCCGCCGTACACGCATCCGATTCGCAACGACGATCACATTCGACCCGACAAACTCAACAAAGTGCTCAGTCGTCCGCCACCTGACCGAGAAATTCAGGTTTTCAAATTTAGTTGAATCATCAAAAAATGACTTTTTCATATCCGCGTGCACGACAATCAATCATGGATTATTTGTTGGACGGATCGGAGCTGATATGGTCACCCTGATGATCTTGCTTACATATTTGATCTAGGATTCTCCGTCTTGAATCGCGTTTTTGTGTTGAATCAGTTTCAACATTGAGGTAAATATCGACATGGGACTTGTCAGTAATATATTTTGAGAACAATGTCCGTCTCGTCTGTTTTGAAAATTCAAAGATATTGCAAGCTTGACACAACCATAAACTGGCCAAAATTCTCGCATTTTCTGATCACGTTTTGCGCCAGCTGCAACACGCCTGGGATCCGGCTGCCTCAACGTCACGCATTCACGTCGACCGAAACGATCCGTTCACGTTCCGTCGCGATCGGCATGCGAACGAGGATGAGACCGATTGGCGGATTGACAGCATCCGCGCCTCGTACCTGTACGATGGCGGATTCCACGTGTTTGACGTGAGTTTGTATAATGGGTGATATTTTCGAAACGGTGTAAAGGTGAGTTAGGTGTAAAGCTCGGTGCAAACATGAAACATTGCCTGCTGTTAACGTGGAATGTTTCATGTTTACACCGAGCTGACACCGACCGAGCTTTCGACCGAGCTTACACCGACCTTTACACCCAACTCACCTTAACACCGTTTCGAAAATGCCACCCAATGTCGGAGCAGCGCGGGTTCGATGGTTCAGATCTGGTGTTGGGGTTAGGCATATAGCCCACATTTATTAAGTTTAAGCCTTTGAACAGTAAGTAAAAAAATCATCGCAATAACACCAGCCGACTAAATGTTAGCTAATGTTGGTAATCATGGCGCTACACCAGATGCCAGCGCACTGACGATGGTGTGGGCCTGGCGCACTGAATATCTATGTATGTATGTATATATGTGTGTATATCTATACTACTAAAACAGAAAGACGTATGTCTGTCTGTGTGTGTGTCTGTGGCCCCCTCCCTCGGAAGGCCGGACGGGTCAATTTTCACGGGTAGCTTTGGGTATGCTAACGGGTCTTCGGGGGGGGGGGGGGGCACGGCACGGACGCGGCGCTGTAGCCGGGCCGTAGGCACGGATCCCGTCTTCTATGTAAAATAATCAGCCACAAAAAAACACGTTCGAAAGTTGAAAACTTGACGTTCGGTTATGTCTTGCATGACCACTCATCCGATCCCATCAATCGGTTACCTCGCAAGACAGGGCCGAACCGGACCGTCCCGAATCAACGTTCGATGCAAGCCCGCTGACATGGACTTGGCTCGGGCCTAGCGAAATATTGGCAACTTTTACGCTGATCAAAATTGTAGTGCACCAACTCTATTTCAAAATACAGCTCAACCAAAACCAACTTTGCCGATGCCCAAACCAAGTCCATGCCAGGGCTTGCCTGCAAAGTTGATACGGCCGAAGTCTGAGCACGTCTTCTATTAAATTATTGTTACAGTTTGTCTGGGACAGCGCCACCCGCTCGCACCCGCAACACAACGGTCCCGATCGTTTCCCGATCGTCGGCGTCGGTACCCTTGAATCGCCGATTCCATTGGAAGGTTGGGGAACCGGGCCAATGATCGGCGACACCGAAGATTCCTGGGGTCTCAATCTACGAACCCTGCAGACGCCACACGAGAACAGGAAATACATGTACAAGCCGGTACAGTACACCAAGATTGGCACCAACTTTCAAATGGTTAGTTGCCTTCACATTCAACCGTACCCGCACTGCCGTATTGTGGATCGGTTGTTGGTCCGTGCAAAACTTTACGCCAAGTTAAGCGCTTGAGTTAGTGACAAAAACCGGGCAATATCATTAACGTAATCTCCCATATTCTTGGTTCAGTTGTCAGGTCCTATTAACCCCTCCGGGTTGGTGCAAAATGGACAAAGTCATATCTTGCGATTTCATGTGATTTCTGTGATTTCGAACCAGCGTTAACGTTCTTCGCCGGCTCATTTATGGTGGCGGTTACAAAAATAACAGATATACAGTACATACAGACGCAATCCACTCTGAACCGCTGCCCAATACCGGAGCGGGTGGCCAGCAAAGTGCACACCGGCCTTGGTGAGACCTGACAACTGAACCAAGAACATGGGAGATCACCTTAAAATGACATAAGTGAATTTGTCAGGTTATCGTCACACACTCGTCATTCCTGTTCCCCAGGTGCTTGACATGGACCTGGGCAAGATGGGCTTCGTCAATGACAAGATTTGGCTGGGCTGGACGCGTCATGACATCAAGGGCAAGGCAGTCAACGTGATGGTGTCAACAACAGCTATCGTCAACATGAGCGTCACCATGCACTACCGAGGTGGACTCGAATGTTAGTGGGTCGGGATTTCATTATTTTATGCGTCCTCGTAAGGTGAGGATGATATTAAGCCAGGCCTCTATCTCTGGCAAGTGTTGGTTTTTGATAGAGAGACGCCCTCCGCACAGGTTCGAGGCAAACGTGTTAGGTACACCCCTATACACCGTGCCAACTGGGTCTTATGCCACCTGAGGTGAGAACTGGAAGGAACAGACAAACCGTGGTGTCGAAAAATTACCACAAATTAAAAAAAAATCTGGCCGTTTTTTTTCTCACAGCGTCGCCGCCGAGTCTACGCGACCTGAGTCGGGCCGTGATTCGCAAGTCAATGGGCACGCACACGAACGAACAGCCGCGCGAGGGCAGGGGCGATGCCGAGCTGCGGCCGGCGTTCGATTCGTTCCGAGACGTCGCTGGGTCGAGTGTTTCCGACTATTTGGCCGCCGGAGAGGGCCCCCGCCCGCCGCCGCCCCTCAATCCGTACTACACGGACAGTCGCAAACATTTGTGGCCGGCCAAGGCCGATCACTATCAAGCCAAACCGCCCGTGGTGCGCATTCGCGCTTTGCCGCAGTCAGGCGATGCTGCTGGAGGGTATCCCGCCGCAACCAGGAACAGCCCTCGTTGACCTGCGGGGTACAGTACTTGTCATGTTCTGAGGGCTATGGTGTTTTTTGTAAATTTATACCGCTATGTGCTTACTTTTCGAGTGATGTTTCTTAATTTTCTACATCTTTTTGTCGTTTGACCGAATAGGAACCACGGTTGTGCTATGGAGAACGTTGTGTCAGATTTATGCTCTACCGCTTCGAATGTGTTGTGTTCGTCAGTTTTGTCATTCGTGTACCCAGTGCAGCGTTTTCTGCGTCTTTGGGGTCTCTGGAGGCGGATTTATGATCTCTTGTCTTGAATGAAGCATTTGACACCACATTTATGTATTCACTCCCGTTGTTCGCCCGAATAAATCATTTGCATTTATTTGTTTGATTCTTTGTTTGTGTGATGGAAACATAGCAGCAATAATAAGCAAGGACATTCCTTCTGTAGGTACATATGTACATGTGGCAAAACCAACGAACTTCGAGAAAAACTGCTTGAGCTTTTTTAATCTTTTATAGTTCTCAACGTTTATCTGCTCAACTCGCCGTATAACACGACCGTTTCTTGTTCTTGGTGACAATCTCCCCTGGTGTTGATTTCTTCAACCGCTACTTTGTGTGCTGCCCAGCACAATGAATGGCAAGTGAATGAGCGCGCATCCCGATACATTGAAACTAAAGTCGTTTTTTCTCACGCGGTCAAGTGTCTTGAATACTTTCGGGATCTTGGCGTGTTTATGCTTCTGACCGAAACGCTAATACACGATGTCGATGCTACACGTCCCTCTGAAACGTTCTGGTGCCCACTGCCCAGATCAGAACGGCAGAAACCGGTCTGGGCTTCAACAGCCGCACAAAGACAACTTTTCTGGCGAAAAAGTTGTTTTTTTTGGGACACACAGAGGGCGCGTTTTGAGTTTTCTAAGCGTTTACGTTTGCCAACTTTTTAGTCATTTGCGTCACGTTAAAAAGAGAACAAGTTTTTTCAAGACACGACGAATATTAGGTAAGAACATACTGTACCTGTGATATTCTACAACGATGCCGGTTGAAACACCAGGCTGCCCAAAGTGTGGCAAGACGACGCAATCGTCGGACAACCTGTCGGACATAGTGGAGGCCGGCGGGCGCAAATGGCACAAATTCTGCTTCAAATGCTGTTAGACATTGTTATTTTCTGTCAGTTTTATGGGTATATTTTTCGTAGCGTGCCACTTGCTTGCTGAATTGGACTGCCCCAGCAGTCGAAGACCAAATTTCCGGGTTTACCACTCCGGTAGGTGCAACAACACTGTTTTTAATTGCAGACCAGTGCCACAAATTCCTCAACGAACCATCAGTGTCCGATTACGGAGCCAAGCTGTGCTGCAAAGTGTGCAATAGTGCCGCCAAACATCATTAAGACCCTAATCTGACGTTCACCTCAACGCGAGCACCATCAATAAATACTCTGAGAACATTGATGCAGACTTGTGATCTTTGACTCAATTCCGCTGGTGGAGCTTGTATATATTTTCAATGTCGATCTAGCATACAGTTTTCAATGGGAAAGTCCGTCTGGAAACAATTTTTCATTATTTTGCATGTTTTTCCGCGTGTCTCAATTCCATATTTGTCTATTTTGCTACTCAACACGACATCTGCAAAAAACTCGAGTCATTTTGCGTTTTGAGCTTGGGTTCGAATAAATAAGTATGAAAACTTCAACAAAAATAAAACAGTTTCAGAATTCAGTGAACTAGTATTTGCTCTAACACCAAACTGAAGTTCCATGCTCGGCTATTTGAAGTTGATTGCACGCAGGCCGTGGAATAATGCAATTCAAAACGTGCCTGTGCATGTGCATTTTGACTAAAACAGACCGTTTCGGCTAGTTTTAATCAGGGTTGGGCAAAAAACGTTTTTTTTTTCAAAAAACCGTTTTTTTTAAAAAAAAACGCTTTTTTTAAAAACGCCCAGATGACCAAAATTTGCCCCGAAAAAATGGGAAAACGCTCATGTTGGGAAGAAAACCTGGTTAAATAAGTAATTCTATGTGTTCTGAGGCAAAATAAACGGATTTCAACCCTTTTCTAGCGAGTTGTTAAGATCCCATATCAGACACGCATCATGGGACCAACTTTGGCCGGGGTCATCATTGAAAGTCAAACTCCGTATATCGACGTATCTCGACAAAGTGCGGTATACTTTCCCTGAAAAATCAGCGAAAATCAAGGAAATTCAGGATTAAAAAAACGAAAAACGACCCAGGGGTTTTTTTGAAAAAAAACGTTGTTTTTTTAAGAAAAAACGCCGTCGTTTTTTTGCCCAACCCTGGTTTTAATATCCTCAACTGATGTCGGCATCCCCAGCACCCGTAAACGAGTATGAGAAATGCACGAGTTGCATTCATGAGTTGTCGATTTTAGTATAAGCCAAGCCGTTTTGTACAATTTGTTTACAATTGAGCAAATCTAAAACTTTTTTTTGAATTCCGCATTTCATCAGCGAAACGTGTAAAATTTGTTCATTGTATTTCTGACCGTCTGTTCTGTCGTCATCAGCGTCACGGGCACGTGTCGGGACCAGGGTTGGGCAAAAAAGTTTTTTTCCAAAAAATCTTTTTTTTTAAAAAAAAACGTTTTTTTTTTAAAAAACGTTTTTTTTAAAATGCCCAGATGACCAAAATATGCCCCCAAAAAAATTGGAAAACGCTCATGTTGGGAAGAAAACGTGGTTAAATGAAGTAATTCTATGTGTTCTGAAGCAAAATAAACGGGTTTCAACCCTTTTCTAGCGAGTTGCTAAGATCCCATATCAGACCCGCATCATGGGACAAACTTTCCGGGGTCCTCACTGAAAGTCAAACGCCGTATATCGACGTATCTCGACAAAGTAAAAATTGGTCGAAAATTTTTTGAAAAAAATGGGACAAAAAATTGATTTTCCTTGATAATCAGGGTACTTTCCCTGAAAAATCAGGGAACATCAAGGAAATTCAGGATTTAAAGAAGACGAAAAACGACCCAGGCGTTTTTTTTTTAAAAAAACGTCGTTTTTTTAAGAAAAAACGCCGTCGTTTTTTTGCCTGACCCTGGTCGGGACAAGTTCAGCTACATGACCTACAGAACAACTATAGACTATTGCGTCATAAGAAGAACACGTTGCTCGTCAGTGCCAACTGTCGTACGGAATGTGTGACAACGCAGGTTAATGTGAACTCTGAACCGCCACACCAAACGTATGCTCCCGGAAGGACTCGAACCTCCGACCTCCCAGCCACCAGGCCTGGATAGCCAGTTGCTCTACCAACTGAGCTACGGGAACGCGGTCTGGCTGCGGCTCAAAGTTACACTTATACCCATGCAACCGTACAGACACACACTGCTTTGCACGCCACACGCTACACGTTGCGCTGGCTAGCAGACTTCCAGTCCACATTAATTTCAAAATCGTCTATATCTGATCTTCAGGCTTTGGATATTCCAATGATGACGTATGACAGCAGTGAGTTTTTGCCCGTTTCGGCCCGTTTTCGCAGACGGACGACGAGGTGCCAGGCCTCGTCAGTGAAAACATCTCTGGCCAATTGACCCCCATAAAGCTAAGTTAAGACCTTTTCCAGTGGCGGAGTGCTCCGACGTCCTATATTGTGGTGATTTGTGAGACAAAACGAAATGGTGTAATTTAAAATGTGTGGCAAAGCAGTGCAGAAAGACGTGTGGCCTGTGTGAATATTGACGTTGCTATCAATATAGTAAGTTTCTTTATTTCGGGGCCCTGTGTCCTCCCGGACCCGCCTTTTCTGTGTATGCAGTATAATCTGCGACAAAATGACCAAGAAATGGAATTCTCGACCTTGTGCCTGGAACTGTGCCCTGCGTGAACCAAATAAATTGTACTTGTGTACAAACCACGGAGTTCTATTCAAACAAAAAAACCCTCACTCTAAAAAAACGTTTTTATTGATTTTCAGTCAGCCACACTGGAAAACCATCACTTTCTTGCAACAGACCTTGAATAGTGACAGATACAAAAATAAAATTGTGGCACGCGCAGTAATTATACAAAAAGACAAGCGGATCCTGAAGTTGGATGTATATAATATATTAAATGTGATAAAAAGAACACATAAATGGTAAGTTGAAAAACAATAAGTGACACAATCACCAAGGAGTCGCACGTGCACATACATTTCACTCCTTCGCCCGCGCAGGAGCCAGGATCGGCCTACTGCAATCAAATTTTCGAATTAGGTGCCATATTAGAACGAAATTCTGTTAATATTTTTACGAAATTAGAAAATTTCGGAGAAAAATGGAAGACATGCTTACGTCATACTCGATGTCATCGACGGGGTCGCGACTGTCACACGACGCACAACCACGCTTGCCACGCCTCGGGTCACGAGGACCACTGATCGGCGGAACAACGACAATCTCGATCTGCAATATGCTGTTGCGACCCATTTTCTCAGACGAGCGATCCACCAGGTCATCGTCAGTGTAAATGCACCAAACGGCCACCAATAAATCTATAAATTGACAGAAGTTTGCAAAGAAGGCAACTCTCACATCGTCGTCGCTGTCATCGGGCGGTTGCGGCCAGCCACCGTCCACTGCGTCGAAGTTGACCAGCACACACACGCACACCAACACAAACAGCAGACGCATGGCGGATTGCGGAGTGATTTGGATTGCCGATTTGAAACTGACGGTACTAAAGCGAAACTCTCAACCGAAGATAAAAGACCACTTTATTCTTTGTCTCGTTGCGATACACGCAACATTTTTTCGCGCGTTGATTGGCTCCTGCGCGACCAATAGCCAATCAGCGCGCCAGAAATTTGTTAAGTGTATCGTAACGAGACAAAGTATAATGTGGCCGTAAGCCGGAATATGTATAGCGTGGGCAAGAAATATAGCTGGAGTAGGTTAGTGCGCAGGGAACGCATGAAGCGTGAGTTTAAAGGGCTCGGGACACAACCGAAGGAAGGGCAGCAGAGCGCAGTGTTATACATCGTTGGAAAGCACTGTCACAGCATATGTCACGCACAAATGTTAAGCTCCTTAGAGATTCGCTATCCCTTGGTGGAGCGACTTTTCATTCCAGAAAAAAGTGAATTTTTTCACAACTTGAAACGACCGGTGCAGAAACCCCAAATGAGTTGAAACTCAAGTAACACGTGGATAGGATTACAACGGCTTCTGGATAACTTATCATGAGAACTTCAGTCGCTCAAAGCATTTTTTCACTCAGTGAGGGTGCGAAATGTTCCAAAAATCGGCCACATTTTTCGAAAACACAAGTTTGTCTCTAAATTTTGAGGCCAAGCTTTGTGTTGCAGAAATGAAAATACAATAGAAAAATAGAGCATTTCCGAAAGTACCAGAAAATAAGGTTTTTACATATGAAAACACTTAGATAGCGGCGTGACAGGCCGAAAAAGACCTAAAAATTGCCACTAAACTGCATAGTTACATTCATTGACGGAAATGTGATGTAAATAAGCCACGTATTGCATTGCATTGGAAACGAGAAAGTCAGATAAACGCACAGTCCAACAATCTAGATGAATTTCAAGACTTCAAACCCCATGGTCCGGCTGCTGCAGCCATGCCAGCCTGAATAAGATATTTGACTATAAGTCATTACTGTTAAAGATTATTGCACTTTTGATAGCATCAGACGATGTAGCTTCAACGTAGCTATCGAACGATATATAACATGCCCATACTATCTCTTGCTATGGACAAGAAACGATCAAAATTCCGAAATCGCACACGGTGACGTGACGGTTCATTCCAGAATCGTCAAAAAAGCAATTTTTTAACCTCTGCCCTTAAGCGTAAGAATTTATTGCGGCTTGTTATATATCATTCGAAAGCTACTTCCGAGATACATTGTTTGGTGCTGTCACATTTACAATAGCTGTTAGGGCTCCACCAGATAGACCCGAAACCCGAAACCCGAAACATAATTTTTTTCTATGTCCATGTTTCGGGTTTCGGGTTTTGAAAAAAAAAACCCGAAACCCGAAACACAAAGCATGATCATCGAAAATGTTTCGGTCTTGCCACTTGTAGCTGACGTGCCCAATTTATACGGTCAGTCGAAACATTTTCGATTATCATGCTTCGTGTTTCGGATTTCGGGTTTTTTTTCAAAACCCGAAACCCGAAACATGGACATAGAAAAAATTTATATTTCGTGTTTCGGGTTTCGGGTCTATCTGGTGGAGCCCTTAACAATAAGCATTTATAGCTGAATATCGGATTCAGGTTTGTATGGCTGCCCCGAGAGATCTGAAGATCTTGGGGTCTTCGGACCTTGATAGGTTGTTAACTCAGACGTTTCTCTCATTTTTCTGTTTCGAATCCGATACAGTCTGTGGCCATTATGTGTCACAATTCTGGCGATGAATGTAGTCACCTAATTTAGCGGCAATTTAATGGATTTTTAGGCCTGTCACGGAGCCAGCCGTGAGTTAAAAAATTTAAAAACCTTATTTTCTGATACTTTCGACGATGCTCTATTTCCCCATTGCATTCATATTTCCGCAGCGGTGGCCTCAAAATTTAGGGACAAACTTTTGTTCTCGAAAAATAAGGCCGATTTTTGGAACGTTTCGCCTCCTCACCGTGTGAAGCAATGCTTTGAGCGACTGAAGTTGTGATGGTAAGCTATTCAGAAGCTGTTGTAATCCTATCCATGTGTTACTTGTCCTTCAACTCATTTGGGGTTTCTGCACCGGTCGTTCCAATTTGTGCAAAAATTCACTTTTTTCTGGAACGAAAAGTCGCTCTACAAAGAGATAGCGAATCTCCAAGGGACTTAAAATTTGTGCGTGACATAGGCTGTCGGAATGCTTTCCAACGGTGTGTAACAATATGTCCTGCTACCCTTCCTTCGGTTATGTCCCGAGCCCTTTAATTGTGAAAAATTAAGATGGACTTCTCGGGCACTGAGAGTTCAAATAGTCAATTCGTCATACATTGGTCACAGAAACTGCTGTCCGAAAACTGTGGTGCCAATGCGACGCGGCCCAGGTTGTTTAATCTTGAATGCCGGGATCAAAAAATTGAAAACCCAATGCCAGTGTGTGAAAGTGACAACACCTTGTACGTCGTAGAAACCCTGTACACCTTGTATGTTTCGTTCACGTGTTTGCGCACAGAGAGTTGACAGAGAAGAGCATCACCGCTATCATGTATAATTTATTATTTTTATAAATTATCACATAATCCTAATTTTCTGTCGGCTGGTCAATGAGTTCGATTCGATTCATGGCTGTGTAAGTCCTTGCGTCGAACAACACAAGCATGTTGGATACCATTCCCTATTTCCTTACCAAAATCTTATTTCTGCCTTGGGTGTGGGATCCGTTCGTTTATAGTTTTGTTTTTGGGAGTCGCTGTTCCATTCTTTCTCACGTCTTGTTTTTAGGAACACAAACGTGCATGTGGGATATTAGGCAAACAAAGGACAATAGGACGCCATCTGAAGGTACGGCAATCTTTTTTCCATGTCTTCCGTCGCCACATTGATCGCACGGCAATGTAAAAGCAATGCTCGATAAACTACGTTGAATAATAACATAATAAGTAACTTATCCCCGGTGGGTTTACAATGCAGTACCACAACATACCTTTACATTGCCTGTGAATAATCATCAAACAAAGAACACTGCTCCCTGAACTGGGAAACTGCGTTTTCAGTCATGTAGCGTGCGGGACTTCCCCAGATGTAGCTCACCTTTAATACTGTTCTTACTTCACTTCGGAACTGCTTCGATTCTGACTTAACTGCTGATAGCGCAGGAAGACATGAAACTGACACTGACATGGGTAAGTCTTCAGGATGTTCCATATTCAGACAGCGTTTCGGACCTTTCCGGCTGGCACCCACCGAGGTGGCTCAGTGTCCAATTTTTACATCACAGTCCAATGTTCGATTCCCGCTGGGCTAGTGAGTGACCGTGGATAAGGATGTCAAATATTTTCGCATCTTTTCAGAAACCAAGCTCCGGTTGGCATACTATATGTTTCCTACAATCTATAAGTTTCAATAACAAAACGTTTGATTGATTGTTGATTTGCTTATTTGATTGTTTCTCGCACAGATGTTGCTGTTGTGCGCGACGTACACCGCGGGTCGCTCTGTCCAGATAGGCCGTCAGATCGGTCCATTAGCGAAGGATGTCTGTCGTGGCGTTGAGTGTCCGAACGAAATGTACTGCCACAAAGTCGGTAATTGACAAAAATTTATCTTTACATTGCCCGGATGGCAGCGGTCTGGTCTTTTACGTGACGACGGTTTCGTTGTGGAGAGACCAAAAGAGATAACGGGGGTAATCTCGACCGTGAAAATGAGTCTTAAATACAGTGATGCAACGCGTCAGTGTGCTTCGAGAGGATGCAAGTTGTCATCAGTTACAGACTTCGCATTTCAATGCGAAATACATGACATCCATCAGAAAGCGTCGGAGACGAAACCTCAAGGGTGCCCTGTTTGGTTCCACCATGGTTTCGTCTGTAATAATCCCTGAAATTAGCAGAAAGCTGTCAGCCCGAGACAGCGACGTGGCACAAAACACCTGTCCATGCACAGTCTACAAATTCACAAAACTAGTATCGGGATATTAATCTCGAATATAGAACCTCGATGTCGAAGGTTTTTGCTTGAAAAATTGATTGATATAATATCGACAAGAAAATTTCGAGATCAATTTGTGGAATGGACAGAATTTTCTTGCATCAACTCCGCTCTCTGACAAAAGCAAAAAGCAAAAAGCAAAACGTTTAACGCACACTTTTTGCTTTTTGCTTTTTGCTTTTGTCAGAGAGCAAAAGCAAAAAGTTGACTTTTTGCTTTTTGCTTTTTGCTTATTTTGTCAGAGAGCAAAAAAGCAAAAAGCAAAAAGTTGTGCAGCGCGCACAAGCAGCAAACATTAGCGTGTTCCAAGCCTGTGTAATTTTTGATCTTCGGGTTTGTGCAGCCTGGTTTTGGGCGTAAAAAGTCATGATGACTTTTTGCTTTTTTTCAAGTTTTTGCTTTTTGCTTTTGCTCTCTGACAAAAGCAAAAAGCAAAAAGCAAAAAGTGTGTGTTAAACTTTTTGCTTTTTGCTTTTTGCTTTTGTCAGAGAGCGGCCTAATACGCACAGTATATACTCATAACATTGATCAACGCAGTACGTATATACCCTGTTCTCCAGGTGTGCCCGGTGATGTTCGGTATCGAGGTGTCCGAGTTCTCGTTCGCTGAATGTCGTCATCTGACCATGCAACTGCCAAAGTCACTTCTTCGACAGCTGGTGATCACACCCGGACCTGAGGGACCACCGGGCCCAGTACCGATAGTGGAACCAGAACCAGAGAAACCCAAAGGGCTGGCACCGGAACCGTTTGGGTCCGGACAAGTGGGACCCGGGCCTGTGCGCCCAGGACCGTCGGGCTCAGGACCAGTAGCACCCGGACCGGGACCATTTGCTGGGCTGAAGGGACCAGCGCCATTTGGGCCGGGACCAGTGACACCCGGACCACTGCCACCACCTCCGGAGGAGAAAGGCAGTTCTCTTCCGTTTCCCAGTCTTCCGGGGTAGACGGAGCTAAAACTGGAGTAAAAAGTGATGCGGTTGAGGCAGCGAAAAGAGTGTACAAACCCCGCAATAATTCCCCCCCCCCCACCGGCCAGACATCGATCTTAGATTAACTTTAACTGAATGATTTTTGTTTGGCAACTGCCTGAATGATCAATAAACAACTACGCTGTACATTACGTACTTGAGTGATGACTGAATAAAAGTATGGTCAAGTTATCGTTTCGAAGTTCTG
>JASAMV010003403.1:0-28141 GCA_030248065.1 Rhynchonema sp. JSB1_4
GGAAGTGTTTCGGATTTTTCTAAGTTTGTGCCTCCATGGATACCAAATTAATTTCAGCTACCAACCAGTAAATAATGTCATTTCGTATGATGCTAAAAGTGACGGTTCTTTTCTATGACAGTAATTCCAGTTTAACTGGAACAAAAACTAATAACGTGCCAACCTTGACAACATTGCACACCTGTTGACTTCCACCTCCAACTTGTCAGCTACGACTGCGCCACCGAGTACCGGCCAGCGAACACAGCGGCAAATTCTGACATCAAATGCACGAACAAAGTGACCAACGAGGACGTGTTCTTTGCTGTCAAGACCTATCACGAATATCACAAGACAAGAGGTGAGGCCGGTGGCTGATATTTAGATCGGCACATGTTGAGTGTATGTGTCCTGTCACGGCTGAACAAAACACTAACATGATGTTTCATTCGCCTGCAGTTGTTGTGTGCAAACGAACCTGGGCCAAGTACGCCGCGACCATCGAATTCTTCAGTGATGAGCCTGATCCTTTCATACCGAGTGTCGCGCTCGATGTTAATAATACGGAAACTGGTATATTTTTTTGTTGTTTTCTGAACCGTTTCAGGTTTTTTTAATTGTTTTTATTGAGGTCATTGCGCCAAGACATTCGCGATAATGAAGCATTTCCTGGACTTACTCGAGTTTAAATACAAGAAATGGCTGGTCATCGCCGACGATGATACGTTGCTCAGGTACGTTGTGTTTTTATGTTAATTTTATATCTTTCTCTGTTATCTTTAAAAAATCAATTTGTCGCCCAATTTTTCTTTGTTTCCAGCGTCTCACGTCTGATATCAATGTTGCATTGTTTCAATAGCGCAACGCCCGCCATCATAGGCGAAAGATATGGGTCGGTTCTGCACCAGCTCAAATTTCACAATTCGTTTTTTTTAATTTCTCATCACATGTAGTGCTTCAGATACGGATTTGATGACACAGCGCAAAGTGGATACGATTACCCCACTGGCGGCTCGGGGTTTGTTGTTGGGTTTATTGTATCAGTTTTTTGCCCACATAAAAATAACTCCATTTTAAACCAATTATTGTGCCTTCATTCGTGCCATTCGCATTCGAATACCAAACCAAATTCATTCAGAATGATCTTCAGTCGTGCGGCAGTTGAGTCAATGGTTGAGCACTGCTCGTGTCCGAGCGAGAACTCGCCTGATGACATGATCATCGGAGTGTGCGCCAGACAACTGAAAATACCCGTGCATCAGCACGATGCTATGCATCAGGTGATATACAGTATGCGTTGTGGTCATATTGTGGTGTTGACAATCACAAACTGGGTGACTGCACGAACAATTCGTGGAGATTAGTTTTGTGCTGTTTAGATAGACTTTTCGAACATTGACCAAAGTCTGTGATCGCACCTTTGTCGGCTCAGATTTCTTTCTCCTCGCGAACTCTTTCTTTTTACTAATGGAGATGATGTTGCTGTGTGTTTTGCGCACCCCCATCTGAACCACGTGTAAAATCAAGCAGAACTTTGTTCAATGGTCCACTTTTGTATATTGCAGGCTCGTCCCGAGGAGTATGCGCGTGAGTATTTGGCGCAAGAGCCAGCGATCTCATTTCACAAACACTGGCAAGTCGATCCGTACCAGGTCTATGACGACTATTTGAAGGATCCAGACGACACTCTGATTGGTTGCGACATTTCCTTGGTTTTATTGTCATGTTTGGTTTTTCCCTCAAAACGCACACAATTCAGGTGCTCATCACGTTGCGCATGACGCGGACGAAACGTTTGTGAAACATCACACGGACGGGGAACATCACCCAACGATAACGGAGGGCACAGCAGAACATGGCGGTGAACTATGACAGCACGAAAATGTGCCCTCAGAGCCTGTTTCTTATAATGTGGATAGCTAAACACGTTAAAAAAAAGCTCAATAAATCTAGCTGAGTTGAACCAACGGCAAGTTGCTCCCATTATGTCCGATAAACACGTTTGATCCAGGCCTGTACACTACGCACTGCAGGGCAGAGCGTAGAATGCTTGCGGCACGCACAGTACTTTTATCAATAGACAATTGCCGTTGGTCTAACAATGGCTGGAGTTCACAAAACAAAGTCAAGCTCAACGTCAAAGTTCAACGTCAGATGTTTCGGCGTCACGCTGGCTCGTGCAGCAGACGCGATTTTGTAAACGAAGGGTTAACTTTGACACGTTATTGTGCATGACTGGATGCGTTTCTCGGGATACTTATTTTAAGGACGTAGCACAAGCGTTTCACAAGATTATTTCTGAGTTATAAACTTATATAAACCTAGGCGTAGACAGGACTCCAAATTAATTTTTTCAATAATTTGCTTCTCGCATCCCTTATAATAATTTCTGACTAATGGTATTGAAATAATGTGACGATTATTGACCGCAGTCAAAATTTTTTGCACCCCCATTGGTGATCGTCCATTCATTTCTTTGCCTCTTTTCAGAAATTCATGAAACTCAGAAATACTCTCACAAAACGCTTCTGTTACATCCCTATAATAATATTTTGGCTAGATAAGCATCCAGTCTTACACAATAATGCGTCAAAGTTGACCCTTCGTTTAGAAAATCGCGTCTGCTGCACGAGCCAGCGTGACGCCGAAGCATCTGACGTTGAACTTTGACGTTGAGCTTGACCTTGTTTTGTGAATTCCACCCAATGTGTTTGTGGTCTAAAACGATGTCTTTTTGTCGATTTTTGTGCCACTATTAAGGTACATACTACGTATTGTTTTAAAATATCATTGTGCCAAATCTGATCTGCCTTCTAATTTTGTTTGAGTGTGCAAAGTTTATGATGATTGTTTTTGTTTGCATCTGTATTTGTGATTGTGTGTGCTTCTTGTCAGATGTTGTGTTATTTTTTGTGTAACCTGTTTTTGGATCCCGTTTATTATCAGACATTGTTCAAACAGACTGTAATACGTCATCCATCAAGATCATAACCTGTGACGAACATAAGGGATCACATTAGACTAAGGGTAACGAGGAGGTGGTGCTCTTGGCATCCACTTTACTTTAGGGCTGGGACGTTATCAATATAGATAGCAGGCACCTGGGTTGACATGCGACGTTTGAACCGGTGAAGCTTCGCATGTAGTAATGGAGTTACTCAGGCTTTATTATTTTCCAAAGACGAAAACGTCGAGTGTCATCTTAAGTTTATGTTGTCTTAACGTATCCGTTTGCCCACTGTTGCCCGCTAGCTGAAAATCGCAGTTTGATCCCTTGTAGTGTGGTTAGTTCCTGGTCCGGCGTGGCCGTTAGTGTACCTCCCTGGGGGGAACGGGGGTGGGGGAAGACCCAAATTCAGGAAAAAGTTACTTTTTGAGGCAGAACGTTTGACCGATTTTTGTTCCTTTTTGGAAAAAATTCTCCATAAAAAGGGTATTTTGGCGACTTTTGACATCATTGACCTAAAATCACCAATTTTAGACCTAAAAATGCCCATTTTAAGCCTAAAAATGCCGATTTTAGGCAAAAATTGAGGCGGTTGGTGTACTAATGTACCTTGGTCGCGGCGGTTAGTGTACCTAAGGGGGTCCCTCCTCCCAGGAACTACACTGCTCCCTTGTGGTACAGTACCGGTTGCATCTCTTGGCTGTTTTTCGCATGATTCATGCGGCATACCATGCGGCATGGTACCTCCTTAAGTATTGAATCATGCGAAAAATCATGCGGCATTATGCGACCCCATGCGAGCATTTTTGTCACAATGCGAGAATCGTGCCGCATGATTTTGGACCATGCGGCATGATTCTCGCATGATTGTGCTGACTTGGCTGCTGGTTTAGTTTTGCTCTGTTTGTGATCACTGGCGATTTATCAGCTGTCAGCTTGAATGTAACGAGTATCCTGGTTGAATCTCACTGGAAATGCGCTTGAGAGAAGCATAAATCGTTATGTAGTTAACGACTTCGCTACTACACCTTTAAAATCGAATTGCGGAAAAAAGTTTGTCATACACAGTATACCACATAAACATTTCTGTTAAAAGCTTCTTTGGCAAATTTTACGAATGTTATTCAGCCTGACAGCAGATAAACTGCCTGTGATCACGAACAGATCAAAACTAAACCAGTAGCCAAGTCAACACAATCATGCGAGAATCATGCCACATGGTCCAAAATCATGCGGCATGATTCTCGCATGGTGACAAAAATGCTCGCTTGGGGTCGCATAATGTCGCATGATTTTTCGCATGATTCAGTACTTAAGGAGGTACCATGCCGCATGGTATGCCGCATGAATCATGCGAAAAACAGCCAAGAGATGCAACCGGTACTGTAATATCTACGTACAGTACCAGCTGCAATTTTTGGCTGATTGAGGCCTGCGCCTGCAGAGCCTGCAGCGCCTGCAGGCTCACGAGCCTGCGCAGGCTCAATGCAAAAGATAGCAGCCTGCAGCGCCTGCAGGCTCGGCGGATGCACAGCTACTTTTTGTGCTTTGTGATATGATTTTAAGTCAGTTTTTCTCAGTTGTTTGAAGCATTTATACAACGTTCACGCTGAAAAAACCAAAGCGTTGAAAGAATAAGCAATAAAACTGTCGATAAGGCCACATTTTATCCAGATTCACTGTTTAATAAGAAACAAGTTCCTTTTCGCGTTGTTTGTCAAGTTTCAGCAGAAAACTATAAGAGAGGTAATCATGTACTAATAAAACATGCAACAAATATCCATATACTAATGGCTAAATACGAGATAATACGCACTCCGTCCATAAAAGGTACATGACTAAATGTAACAAAAACAAGCAAGCGCAGCTGTGCATCCGCCGAGCCTGCAGAGCCTGCAGGCGCTGCAGGCTCATGAGCCTGCGCCTGCGACCGCTTATACACTGGGCCTGCGAAGCCTGCGCCGAGCCTGCAGGCTCTGCAGGCTGCTATCTTTTGTATTGAGCCTGCGCAGGCTCTTGAGCCTGCAGGCGCTGCAGGCGCAGGCCTCAATCAGCCAAAAATTGCAGCTGGTACTGTATTTCTGGTGTCTGTGGTCATGCATCAGTTCAATTAACCGGGTCATCATCGCTGTCTCTGGTCGAAACTCCTAGGGTATCGCAACGCCAAGGTCGGTCTCACAAATGCGCTCGACAATTTTGCTAAGATGCATTAATTTCTTGTTCGTTGCAACATATTGTTGCGGACGAGATTGCGTGTGTGTGGTTTCAAAATAGACCCACCGGAGAGTTAGCCCTTGCCCTTTTTGTTGCCAAGCGTGGGCGACATTTTCATTAGTTTTGACTGGCTTTTACTGACCTATTCAACAGCAGTCAAATTACGGGGACTGTTTTCTATTTTTTCGCGCACGGTTCTATGAGAAAGTTTGTCCGTGTTATGTAAACGTGACGCCGGAAATGATTATCTTTGCTTTTCTAATTATTACGGTTATTTCGAAGCCTGTACTGTAATTATCGTTTATGTTTGCGTTATACTGTACCTACTTTGGTACTGTTTATTTTTCACAGTTGGTGTGGTATAGCTTTTTGCAGTCACTGAAATGTCATTCTTACACCGCACCCGGTTGCTTTGGAGGTATAATAGCACAAAGTCACCTTGCCAAAAATGCATTCCAGTAGTTTCATTGTGTCAGTGTGACAGAAAACTGGTTCAATCACTGCGCTGACCTTGAAGCAATGAAAAGGAACAAATAAATGTGACAATATAATGCTGTGGATATTTTTTGTGTCGGGAGAAAAAAGAATCATAATACCGGATACGCAAGCAAAATGAATAGGATACAAGAGCGTGTAGTCCAAAAACGGTAATTTTATCAGAGAAAAATTTAGCATTATCTCTTGGTAGGGTATGGTCATTTGGGGGTTACTCTTGCACGACGCGATTTTGAACTTTGGGCCTTTTTCCCGCAATTTCCCGTCGCTCAAAATTCTGATATTAATCGTTTCCCGCCACATTTCCCGTCCTTCATAATCCCAAACTTCCATTTCTCGCAAGAATTGCGCCCTTGGGGAAAACGGGAATTTTCCCCAACATTTCCCGTCCTTCAAAAAGACTTCCTGCGCAAGCCCTACCTACAGTCCGTGACGAATTATGTGGCCACTTTGCAACGCCGGCGCGCTGCGCGCCAAGCGTTGTGCACATAAGTATAGGGTGATCTGCAAGAGTACGGTAGCTTGGCAACAGGAAAAGTTAGCGCGCGCCGGGCGCGCGCCGTTTTCCAATAATCACACAGGATGCATATGGAATGAGTAACATCGACCGCTTATTCATGCAGTAAGTTGGCAATTTATCAAAACACGCGAGATCAGTTTTGAATTTTGTGTGAACAAGTTATTTGCCGTTTATTTTTGTTTAGCATGTCACAAAGTTTTTGCAGGTTGATGCATGGCACACAACTTTTGTGACTATATCTTCGATGTGCTTTCTTTCCGTGTTGGATTTGAAACAGCAAAGCTGAAAAGAAACACGTCAATACTAGAAGAAAAGAAATGAACAGACACTGCACTCACACGACTAATAGACAATGCGGATAATGATGAAAAACAAGCACGCAACACAAAATAAAACATCACAGCATCTGGGGTATGTATTTGGTTTGCTGTTTGCGTTTTGTGGTGGCCTGCTCAGCTGTTTCGGCAGCAAACATAAGGGTGCTCTGCATGTGTGATTGGTCATTGGGTGATTGCAAATCCACCCACATTGCTCTCCGTTTTTATTTCCATGACTTGCTGCCCGACGCCATGTGATGCACATTTTAACAGCTCCGATCGCTGCAAATAGCACGCACGTTTGAATTGCCGCCTTTGGATGTATGACAAAACCGAAACGAAACGCGCGCGCCGTTTGCTCTGTGCAGAAACCACAAATCAAGCCGACCGCCCTATGCTTATGTGCATAACGCGCGTCGGCGTTGCAAAGTGGCCACATAATTCGTCACGGACTGTACCTCTATACGTTGCGTTCCCGTCAACGTTATTATCGCTCATAATAATCACAATGGTCAGTTCGTTTGTTCCTCCCGCGCGCCTTGCGCAGCTATCCATGTGCCTTGTATTGTAAAAACATGACGTGCGAGGGTGGTTTGCAGTGAATTTTGTGACTATTATTTCATTCGTCAATTGTCAGGCAAGACAGCATGACCTTATTGGTTAACTTGGTCGATGAAAGTGGCGGGGAGGTGGGAACAGTGGCACGCTCGCCCATTCTGTTTATGCTTGCTAAAACGCATGTTACCGGCGAATGCCAAATAAGCCCCCGGATAAACCCGCATTGCGGGCGTTAATTCGGAAGTTTTAAGAATAACAGCACATGTACAGGCATTTTCAGTAATGTCTCATACAATGCTTTTATACATACGGGCGGGGGGGGGCTTATTTTGGGAAGTTAATTTTCCGGCAATTCAAATGCTGTGCAGGGGAATTCCTTTGGAATCGCCCCTTTCTTTCTTTCTTTTACTTCGTGTAAAACACAGGTATGTGCACGACATCAATTCAATTATTGTATGGTTTTGCACAAGCACAGCCTTAACAACAAAGTTGTTGTAGTTTTGATTTTATAAAGATCACTGTCCTGAACTGCGTCCTCATGAGCATCATAACTTTAGACATGGCATAATGAATATTAATTACATGGCAATTTAGCATTTCATACTGTTATCATCAGTCGGTACCATATTTAAATTAATTCAACTTGTTTGAGCAATTTTGCAATGAGCGGTCATGGATGCCGCATAAGAGCATTTGATGGGCCCCTGATCGGATGTTTTGACTTTTGACGTGATCCAGAAAATTAAAAGTTTTATTGTTGTAACTAGAACACCTGTATAACAAGCACACTGCATATCGAGAGAGAGAGGAGAGCCACATGGTTCAATATTTTTAGCGGGTCATTTGCTATTGCACGCATTTTTATTATTATTATTAGTAACTCACTGTTCTTTGACAGATGCAACTTGCAAAACGCTGCAGGCGACGTTTGTAAACATGTCTGGCCGTCGTTACTTTTTTGTGTTATGCATATCAAGCCACAGCAAGAGTGTGTTTAAGACTATGAACCGATTATGTGGTACGGGAGCAGAATTTTCGATGACCAAGTGTCCATGCAAAGTTATTCAACTCTTGTGCAATTTCCTGCTCAATATTTCAAGCAACTCCTCGTTACAACACTCACACTGCACCACTCACTATTTTTCGAAAGGCCCATTGGGTTCTTTATCCACCAGTATAAATATTCTGGCTCATTCCACACGGAATGTACAGCAGGCTTGGGCAAAAAAACGATAGCGCTTTTTTAAAAGCGTCTGGGTCGTTTTTCGTTTTTTTTTAAATCCTGAATTTCTTGGATTTTCCCTGATTTTTCAGGGAAAGTATCCTGATTTTCAAGGAAAATCAATTTCTTGTCCCATTTTTTCCAAAAATTTTCGACCAATTTTTATTTTGTCGAGATACGTCGATATTACGGAGTTTGACTTTCAATGATGACCCCGGGCAAAGTTGGTCCCATGATGCGGGTCTGATATGGGATCTCAACAACTTGCTAGAAAAGTGTTGAATTGAAACCCGTTTATTTGGCCTCCGAACACATAGAATTACTTCATTTAGCCACGTTTTCTTCCCAACATAAGGGTTTTCCAATTTTTTGGGGCATATTTTGGTCATATGGGCGTTTAAAAAACGGTTTTTTAGAAAAACGATTTTTTGGAAAAAACGATTTTTGCCCAACCCTGATGTACAGTACCGGGTGCAATTCTTGGCTGAAACTTGAAGTCGCGTGCACGCGCGTGCGAAACAGTGCAAAGTATAGGCAAAAGTCGAAGTGACTTCGCGTGCACGCACGTTGCCTATCTTTTAGTACTAGGAAGTCGCGTGCACGCGACTTCAACTTTCAGCCTTGTATTGCACCCGGAACTAAATGCTGTTCTGAATTAGCATGATAACCACCTGGTCATCCATTGAGCTTGCCGTCGCTATGATTGTCTTTTCATCTTTTGTTGTGTTGTTTGAGCGAGGTGATGTTCTACATATGTATGCACGTGGATGCAGTGCCCAGGTTTCTGAGTAGGTCGACTCTGAGCACAAGCCGAACGCATGTGTGTGGGGCAGGGAATCGAACACAGTTCAGATGCGGTGCGGGTCTGTGCCTGCAAAGCGATTTTACACAAAATCTAAAAAGCACATGTCGGCCTGCTCCCTCTTTGGCTCGTTACAATGCAAGCCGCAGACCATCTCGGCTAAAAATTGCAGCTGGCATTGTATCCACTACGCCCGCTTGATTCTCTTAACACTTGCATAGCCTATGGACAATGAAAATAGTAACCCACAAATTCCACAAAAACAGTAATGATGTCATGGGCCCGTCATAACCATGTGCTATTGATATAATTAATTCTGAGTTGGAGTAGGGGACGTATGCGACGTTGGTTTGACGCTGATATGTTCATTTTATGTGCTATAGCTAGTATGTACGTAACTAAATGTTTCTTTCGATAGTGAACCGCAGACCGTAAGTGCGGCCAGGCAGACTTGATTCGGTAACGCACCGATGATTGTCACTATGATATTGGTCGCACAATGACTTTATAAGAATCCATCCAATGATTTTTCCTGAATGGCAAAGCACGCACGTCTCGATGCAGATCACAAGCGCCCTTATTCATATTTTTTCCAAAACATTTGTTTTGAAAATGATCGCACCTGCAAAAATGTCTTGGAAAAAATATAAATAGGGCGCTTGTGATCTGCATCGAGACGTGCTTTACCATTCAGGAAAAAACTTGGATGGATTCTTATGCAGCCATTGTGCGACCAATATCAGGCACAATAGTCTGCGGCCGAAGAAGCAACATTTTATCCATAAACCACACACAATTCAGTCAATGAAGCCGCAGAAACACTTGTCGGGTCGTTGAATCGGTCGTAGCGGACCGACTTCGAGCTCCCCGATGAGGTGTGACAAGGAAGTACCACGTAGGTATACGTGCATATCACGGGAAGGTATAATAACATCATTCGGGCATCTTAGATACAATACCAGCTGCAATTTTAGGCTGTTTGAAGCCCGGCGGATGCACCACTGACCTTGCATCTTTTGTGTGGAGCCTGCGCTGGCCTCAGACAGCCTAAAATTGTAAAATTGCTGCTGGTACTGTACCAAATACATGCTCCAATAGTGATTTTGTGAAGAACACTTTTCGACCAGAAGAAAAAATGACCAAAAAGGCCATTTGTGGACGTTTTGGAGCATTTTGGCCCTTCGAAACTCATTCAAAAATTTTTCATTTTTTGTTCAAGAACGTTTTTTAAAACTTTTTTTACCCAATCCTGCCTACCGGAGAATGCCAAATAAGTCCCCCACGATTTGAAATTTTTAAATAAAAAATCTCCAAAATAGGCCACCAAGGGGTTGGTCGGAAAACTTCCGAATAGCTTCCCCACTGGGGGCTTAGTCGGAATATTGCCACAGCGTGAAACTGCGCTGTTCGAAACATTTCCGAATCAGCCCCCAATCTTCCCGTTTACGGAGGTGATGTATGGCACACTAGGTAGTAAAAATATGCTTGTTCTCTATTAGCACCTGGCACATGGCAGTACGAATGTTCTGCAAATCATGGGTAACTTTTAGCTGATTATACACCGGTGACCGGTATGGTATGTAGGTGCAGCAGATATTATACGTGCACGTTCAGTGTATCATGATTTCAGAGGCGCACCCACACGATCACACAAATAATCATCCGACCATTTTCAAGTATGCTGTGCCACAATCGACCACTGTTGTTGTTCGTGCTGTGCTGCGTTGCGACCACGGCTGTGGTGCAGGCGGCTCGACGACGTGGCTCCTACACTTTGTTGCTGATGCCACTTCATTTCCGACGCAGCATCTATATGGGCGATTGTCAACACGAACTGCTAGACACCCCCGATTTGGTGTTTCCATACACGTTAGTGCCGGATATAATATTTTCTACGCAAGACACACGCCACAGTATGTTGAGTGCGCCGTAAAATGCGTTGCCATGTGGTTGTCAAAGCCGCAAATGGGCATGATAACGTTCATGTCCAATGGGCATGGCGCTGTGTCAGTTTTGGATCGGACGAAACTTTTTTGTGGGTACGGCGACAGTTTGAGATGGTGACGCCGGCATAGCTCCTTGGAGGTTCGGGACCCAGTCGAAGAAAGCAATCGCAATGGATTTTGGAACGTAAACATGCGCTTCCTCTTATTGCACAACAACATTGTCTGCTGCCAAAAAGCAAGCTCAGATTGCTTATGAAGGTTATATTTTCAAGTAATAAGGCTAAGCATTCTGCAAAATCACATGATTTCTTCAAGTCGGACTCGATTCGTTCATCCCAGTCTTATAGGGCTTGTGTTTGGCGTGCCGAATTGGGAATACTTGCACATATACACAGTGATGTGCCATGTTCCTTGAGCTGTAGCCGCCTAAGCCCAAGTCAATGCACCAGAAGCGACTCAGCCTTTCGGGCAAGTCCTGCAACTGCGACTGCGGTCGGTGGGACTGCGACTTGGCATGGCCATATTTTGGCTGGCCCGTATTTTTCGGCAACGTTGCACCACTAACTTTCGACCTGCCAGTTCTTGGGTCCCAGTCGCAGTGCTTGCCCGCAAATTGGTACACCACTAATGCATGTGTTTCAGGTACGCCTACGCTTTGCGCAGGGGCTTGACTAAACCGGACCATCAAATTTACTTGGCATCACCGGAATACTGGCGTTTGGTGAATAAATGTGCTGAAGAATTGGAGGGAACAACCGGTTGGGGATGGTCGTCGTGGAATAGTTGATCTGGGTATCATCGTTGGATACAAAAGTAACTCTAATTGTGCACACTAGTATAGGTACATACCTTATGTGTTTAATATTCACAGATTACCTTCATACTACCGTATACCGGAATGAATTTCCATCAATGATGCATAGTTGTGAAATTCGCTGAAAACAGTGTAGCTAATCGGAGCAGGCAAAAACTCGGCATCGAGATACTTGTTTTTCGTATCGTGCCATTTGAAATATATATGCGCACCCAAGTATCCGTGCAGCTGTGGTTTATTTTTCATGTTTCTGTTTTCATAAAATCACACTCACCAAAGTGACGTGCATTTGCAAAAAAACAGGCCCGTTGCATCACAGCTACAAGCTCGTAGAGCACCACAGATGTTTCAAACGGATCACACAATGTTCAGCTGTTGGGGCTTGAAATTACAATACACCTACACTTTTTCCTGAATCCCGACCTTTCTCGTGTCAAGTTCCACATGCAGTGTATAGTTTTATCAGCTCAGGCCGTCAACGGCGGATACCACCAAAATCATACGTGCAGACACAAACATGACCATGAGTTTTTGTCGGCAACCTGGACCAAAACACATAATGGATTATGCATGCTTGTTCTCCATTATGATCATTTGTTACGGCCGTTTGCGCACCAGGAACCATTCCTGTGATTTATGTTTCTGTTATTGTCAGGTTCCTAATGGTATGGATACCTTCTGATAGACCACGCGCTGTTTGCTAACCAAGTTGACCAGGTGATGACGACGGACGGGCTATTATTGGACGCGCCGTCTCGTTTGAGTAAACGGCATCGCTTTGTTGACTCGAATCTGCTTGTGTGATTGATGTGTGTGTGTGTTTTGGTCTGCGCCTGGCATGTGTATTTTTTGGAAATTGGCGGTGCACAACACTGTTCAAAACATGAGCTTTTTTGTGTGCACGTTTTTTTGGCTGAAACCAGAACATGAACGAACTTTCAGCTAAGTTTGAATTTAGAGGGTACTGGACGGGTCCCGTGCCTATGGCCCGGCTACAGCGCCGCGCCCGTGCCGTGCCACCCCCCCCCCCCCCGACGAAGACCCGTTAGCATACGGTATGCTGCATACCCAAAGCTACCCGTGAAAATTTACCCGTCCGCACCTCAGGGGGCCACACACAGACATCCTGTTTTAGTGGTATAGATAATCCTGGGCCAAAAATCTTTTTATCCTTGGTTTATTATTCGAAAAATTGATTTTATCTAGTGCATGTTTGAAATAGGATTGGTTTTACCTTCGTCATTCATTCATTTTCTAACAGAAAAAAGTGCATATGAAACTTGACAACAAAATGTGTATAATATTTTTCACACAATGCATTACAAGAAAGTTAAAACAACCCGGTAAAGTTAGAGATATTGGTCGCACAATGACCATATAGGAATTCATCAAAATCAATCCTGATTTTCACGTTCAGTCACTCTTAACTACTGTGCTATTTGTAATTCTCACAAAACATTTTCAGCTGAAAATAATCTAGCAGATCAACCACGTTGCCGCAGGTCTGAAACATTCTCTTTACTACGTGTTTTGTGTGTGATCACGCAACGCAACGTCATTGCCCCGTCACTAGCTTGCTTCGCGATTCAGTAAAAAAGTTTGACAAATTCTTATAAAGTCATTGTGCGACCAATAGCAATAGAGAATCCGTGGGACAGTTGAAACAGGGTTGAACAAAAAAAAATTTTTTTTTAAATTTTTTTAAAAAAAAAGGTTTTTGAAAAAAATTTAAAAAAAAATTCTTTTTTAAAATTTTTCGGAGGAACAAAATGTTCTAAAACGTCCAAAAATGGCCTTTTTGGGGGTTATTTTGTGTCATTTTTTCTCAAGGGTCGAAAAATTTTCTTCACAAAATCACCTTTGGGGCATGTATTTGGTACCTAAGATACCCCAAATGATGTTATTATACCTTCCCGTGATACATGGGACACAGTATGCATGTTCCTACATGGTACTTCGATGTCATGAGTCCCCATGACCCATCAGGTCGGTCATATACGACTGATTCAGCTACCCGACAAGTATTTCTGCAGCTTATATTCTCAATTCTGTGTGGTTTATGAGTGAATCTTGCTTATTCGGCCACAAACTGTTGTGTCTGATACCACAGAGCAGCAATCATCGGTCCATATCAAGCACAGACTGTTGAATCGCACCGAAATGACGTAAGCACCCTTCATAAGTGATGCAAACCAAGTCACAAAAGTGACTTGTCAATTAAAGTTGCATTTTTGCGCGATTTTGCGCGTTTTTTTGGCAAATTTGGTAAAAATTTCCCCGAATCTCAGACTTTTAAAAAAATTTTTTTTCCAACCCTGAGTTGAAACATGCATGACACAAGAACATGCACTGTACCTATGAAACTCAATTCTAAATGCAAATGCAATCATATGTTTGATACAAAATATCTTGAAATCTCATTTCCTATTACCGACACAGAACATCAACACGAACGCGTTCAATCGGTATTTGGTAGTCGGACTGTTCGATGGAACGTGCTCACTCGACGTGTTTACCGTCAGCAGACGCGAGGTTTCTCGACCATAACGCCATATTGCCAAGCCAGATTTGGCTTTCACTAACTTGGCAGAACAACAAGCAACTTTGAACAAGTGGTGTGAACTATGTAACTTTCAGAATTGTGTCTAGAGGAGCAGAAGCGTTGTTATTTTGACTGCGGTATCAATATCATCAGTTTTCTGCCGAATTCGCTTCGTGAAGCAGCTGGCTATTGTTGCTTGGTGCGTTCGCTTCATTTTCAGGAATGATGGTAAAATCCAGCCAAAGCTGAGCCATCGCTTCGTCCCCCCCCCCACCCAACCACTCTAAACATAAGCGCATTCGTGGTGGAAAGCAACGGAGATGAATCACCAATGATGTGAAAAGATCAAGAAACAAGTGAATGTGAAAATATAATCTGAAAACCTCCGTGTGCTGTGTGGGTGGTGGTTTCACGCTTCAGTCTGTCTCTGTGAAAACACTGGTGCAGTTGCTGCACAACACACGCCAACTTGGGAATGCTTGGACAGCTTCAAAATTGACTTCCCTTTTTCTCAGGCTTAGGTTTGAGCTTAGGTTTAGGCTTATTATTAGTCCCAGGCTTAGGGCTTCCTGAACTAACCCGTGCCTTCTAGCGTGACATCAAAAATTTGTGTTTTCTCTCTCTCGAGACAACTGTCCAAGCTTTTCCCAACATGCCTTCCCTCCGTCACTCACTGGTATCGTTTCCGCCTTTTGGTACCGTGGTTCTTGTGGTTTCTTTTTTTATTGTATTTGTTCGGTCATTTTTGTTATCTTTTCTCAAAAACTCAGTTCTTGACAGTCAATGTTTGGACTTCTCTGAGGGGGTACGGTACCAACAAAACCACTGAACCCGGAACAAAGAGCAATGGGCGTGCGTGACCATAGGGTCTCGTTTAGTCCTCGTGTGATTGATGTTTATGTTTTCGTCTGGGTAGCGCACCAGCGTATTTATGATGCATAACTAACGTATAATACCTGCCTGTCAGATGACAGACTGATCTACCACGACTGGGTATGGATAACATAGCGGGTGAAAGCACAACGGGTGAAAAACAGCTGGTGACAAAAACATCAAGAAGGGTTCTACGCATGTTTGAGAAAAGTGCGCCCCATATGAACCGCAAGCTGTGTACACCACTGGCAGTGGGTGACATAACAGCTATGGTGATAAAACACCGGGACAAAACAGCGGGGAATAAAACGACCACCAATCAATGTTCCTGAGAGGACTCGAACCTCCGACCTTCCAACCGGCCAGGCGCTCTACCAACTGAGCAACAGGAACTACGTATCTCAGTGGCCGCACTAACCACTTCATAAACCGAACGACACGCAGTGGTTTAGCGCGCATAGACACGCGCAATTTTCTCTCACTTCATTTAAAGTTCGTAATAAAACAGCGGGGATAAAACAAAGGGGACAGTACACATCTGGTGACAAAACAGCGGGGATGCAACAGTACAGCGGGTGACGTACTGTATGTGCATAACAGCGGGCAAAAACACCAAAAAAGGGGGCAACACATAAGGACGAAACAGGGTCGCTGTTTATGTCGGCGCTTGCGCGTTTTTGTTGTGTCGGCATTTGCCTGGCAACGACCGTACACCTATGGTATCTACTCCATGGGCAGAGCTTGTGCATGTTCAACTCATTTCACCAGACCAAGTTGTGCAATACTCAACAAAATGTGGCTGCTGATTGCGATTGAACAATACGCACTTGTGCTGGTGTCCTTGCTATGGTGTCGTTTGGTGCACCGTTGCGTAAGTTGATTAAATTTTTTAACGGAACTTCCTTTTGTTGTGATTTCATTTGGCTGGTGAGCCGGAAGTGGATTCTAATATAATTTTTCAGGCTGTAACGAGTACGTATTGCCACATACACTCAGCAACGGCAGATGTTTCGTCTGGTACAAACAGCGGTTCGCCGATTTCTCGACGGCCAAGACCACGTGTTCGTCTGGCACCACCGGCTTTGTTGGCTCACTGGCAGTGTTCAGAAGTCTGGTCGAATTGCTCCAAGTCAGCGACATGATCAAGCAGGTGAACTGCCAGTTTCATTTTTGTGCATTATGACAACACTTGAACTTCATTCGTGTATTTTGTTTGGGTTCCATATCCAGCGACGCTTGTTACAGCGGGTTTGTTTCGCCACAGTCTTTTTTACTCTATCAATCTGAACTATGTAAGACCGTTTGCAGAACGGTGCAGTGACAGTTGACGCGTCAGCACCGTGGGTGGGCATGGAACGTTCTGGAGCGTGCACAACAGCGGCATACGATGCACTGCAGTGGGTGAACACAACCGGGATAACACAAGCGGCAACAACAGGTACATACTGTATTATACATAATGTACCATACATTATAGTATAAGTGTTTACATCATGGGTTGCTTTCCAGTGAACCATTGTGCAGCATGAACAGCTTACGTCTCTGTATGTTGTGCTTGGCATTGACACAATTATGGAAGTGAGAAACAGGGGTGCAGACACAGTGCTTGCAGCTTGGTGGCAACCGGGCGAGCCAAGTGCGTGCGCAGAGACGGCCGTGGCCCTGGCTCCTGACGGTGGCCTGCTGATGGACAAATCACCAAGCGCTCTCCGTCGCACATTCATTTGCCAATTCGGTAAGCGTCTATTGGGAACATTAATTCATTTTGTTTTGTTTAATTTATTTTTCGGCGGTTCAGTCCCAAAGCCCACGTCCTTCCCGCAAAAGTGTTGTGGTGAAGCATGTGCCCCAGTTCGCATCTGAACGCAATGTAATACGATTGCATAACGGCAAGGGCATCTGTGCTGGAACAGTTTAAAGTTGTGCAGCACTCAAATTCGGGCGGGGCGAATCCTGAACGTTGCTACAGCAGTCGAACAAAAACAGTGGCCGGGCGATTGGACAAGGGCGGTTTGAGCATGACCACTTTGAGAAATGAAAAAAAAGAGCAGAGACCAGAGTCGGGTGGTCGAGGTACTGGGACTGAATCCTCCATCTTGATATCTTGATCCGTTTGCAATCGTTTCAGATGAACCCCCGGAAAATCCGCAAAGTTAGTATTGTTGCTGATTCCCTGGTTTTACAGTTCTTACAGCTGTACGTTGTTGTATTTGTTGTTTGTTTATACAGTTGCATTTGTGTGATTAAACTGGCCTGTGATGTCAGACTGTTCGCACCCCACTTTGGCCACTCGATTGGTTGACGACAAATGCTGGGTGATCAACCCAACCACTGCAACGTTTGATGCTGCGAAGTTGGCTTGTGCCGACGGGACACATGGATTTTATGGCAGTTTGGCTCAGGTTTGGTGCCATTTCGTCAAATTTCCACAAATATGTCAGTTACAATTCGATGAATACCTGGGGCTCATCTGTAACGGAACACTTGTTAATTCAGGTCACTCACGAAACCAACGTGGAAATAGGACAGTTTGTGGCCAATGTAAGTGAATAAATATCATCTGGTTGAGTGCGACCCATGAGCCGATTATTTCGAAAAGCTCTGACAGCGACGCCTTTTTTGGGTTTGAAACTGTCCAATTTCCAACACAAACTTCAGGAGTCATTGCCAAGAGCGTTTGTCGGCATCGAACGATACCCAAACACGGCCGAGCAACAGAACAATCTGATGTTCGACGACGGACGCTTTGTCGAGGCAGACAGTGTGAGAGATAAATTTCTTTTGTAATGTTTCGGTTCCTTTTGTTTTCCTTATTCTTGTTTTCGAACCGTAGATCTGACAAGCACACTGGTGTTTGCGGTGAAAACAATCCTGGTTACAGTTCTGATTTGCAGATTGCCAACCCAAAGAGTTTCGACAACATGGGACACTACACGTTCATAATGAATGGCAACGACGGCAACATTCAGGATGACCAACCGACGCGCAATAATGATATGTTCATGTGTGAATTCGGTAAGTGTTTGTGAATTGTGTAGCGTGTTTTGGTCCCATCCTCTTTCACCGACGGATCAGAGGTCATCATCGCAGTGCGAATGCACCAAGTATAGGCCACGCCACCCCAGAAACACACCTTATAATACTCTGTTTTATGTCCAAAAACATAGCAGCTTGTGCAAATGCCAGCGATGGGGGAAAGCGATTCACGCAGGCCGCCGTAATGAACTGAGTCTATGTGCACTCTATTACTCGACCGTTCGATGTGTGTGCGATTTGAATCATTGATTCATCCAGACCATGGTTCGGCAAAAAAATTTTTTGAAATTTTTTCGGGGAGACCAAAATGTTCTAAAACGTCCAAAAATGGCATTTTTTGAGGTTATTTTTTGTCATTTTTTCTCTCAATAAGGGTCGAAAAATTTTCTTCACAAAATCACCTTTGGGGCATGTGTTTGGTACCTAAGATACCCCAAATGATGTTATTATACCTTCCCGTGATACATGGGACACAGTATGCATGTACCTACATGGTACTTCGATGTCATACCCCATCAGGTCGGTCATATACGACTGATTCAGCTACCCGACAAGTATTTCTGCAGCTTATATTCTCAATTCTGTGTGGTTTATGAGTGAATCTTGCTTATTCGACCACAAACTGTTGTGTCTGATACCACAGAGCAGCAATCATCGGTCCATATCAAGCACAGACTGTTGGATCGCACCGAAATGACGTAAACACCCTTCATAAGTGATGCAATTAAAGTTGCATTTTTTCGCGTTTTTGCGCGTTTTTAGGCAAATTTGGTAAAATTTCCCCGAATCTCAGACTTTTTAAAAAAATTAAACAAAAAATCTTTTTTGAAAAACTTGTTTAAAAACCTTTTTTCCAACCCTGATCCAGACTGCACCCAAGCCCAAAAAACACTTCTATCACTTCCGCATACCGTGACTTTACAGCACCTGTATGTGTTCCGAAACCAAGTCCGCGCAGGTATTGGTGTTAGTGCACAATAATATTAACAGCGACGTTGTGCATATTGCAGACACGAGCGTGTATCCGAACGCATGTGTGCCCAACAGCAGTCACTTCCTGCAGTTCGGCGCCAGCCGTTGTTTCCATGTCGTCGCCTACCCGACCACTTGGGAGGTTGCGCAACTGCACTGTCGGCATGGCACCTATGGCAACTACAACGGCTATCTGGCCATGCCGGACTCGGTGGCGGCACGCGCTGCCATGGTCTCACTCACCAATCGGGTTCGTCGCTAAGCGTAGCCCGTATTTGTGCTTTTGGCGGACGCGGAACAGAACGGAGTTGTTGTTGTTTTGGGCATCGGTTTGCGATTGAATTTGATCGGCGTGGAAATTGAGGAAGCCCACTAGCTATGTGGCTGCATGTGCCTATACTTAAATGAGCAACTTTAACGCCGATCAACATTGACGTTTCAACAAGATCAGCTCTCAGCTCATTCTACAGGAAAAAGGTTCCAGATGAGTTAAAGCCCCAGTTGGAATTTTGTCTAGCCTAGACCCTACACCTGAGCCTGAGAACAGAATTGAAAAAATCACATAGTGCTCTTCGTTGCCCTCAAAACTTGATAAACATAGGTGCAATATTGCTTATTTTGCTTCGAACGCGGCTGTCGGGCTTCGCTACATTGAGCTGTATACCTACACGTATATGTGATATTTGGTGTTTATGGTCAGAGTTATAGAGTTTATACGTTGCGCCTTTATACACAGATCGGATTGACCTCACAGTACTCCATCGGAATCTACCGTCCTCACCCCAACTGCAACCACAAACACACTAACAACTTGCACTACTTGGATGGCAGGTAAGTATTGTGGTTTACTTTCTTGTGTTTTGCTTATTCGAAACACGTCATTGGCCATAGATTGGGTGGTATTGGTCGCACAATGACTAATGGAGAATTTATCCAAAATTCAAAGGATGGACCCTGATTCAGGCTCAGCCACGCTCAACTACTGTTTAACTACTAAGCTGTATGTCCGACAAAACATTTTCATCTGAAAATATAAAGCAGAACAACCACCAGCTGACAGCAACGTGATTGTTTTACTGGTTATTTTCAGGTGAAAATGTTTCGTGAGAAATACAAGTAACTGAGTGGTTAACAGTGGCTGAGCGTGGCAGTTCCTGAATCAGGGTCCATCCTTTGACTTTTGGATAAATTCTTCATTAGTCATTGTGCGACCAATATCAGTTGACATTCAGCAATGGTTTGGCATCTCTCAGGACACACATGCTTTCAGAAAGACGGATGGCGGGGCAGCGCCGTACAAGGGCACCGAACCGGGCAGCTGTTCAGAGATGGGCACTTACATTGAGCAGAGTGGTCTGCTGTTTGATACGAACAGCAACTCGGAGGCATACGTCTGTGAATACCGGCTTGGTTGGTACAGTCCAGCCACCAGCTCATAAGACGCTCGTAGCTCGCTCGTGGCACGTGTTTCGAAACTTTTCGAAAACAAAAGAAGGAGAAATCGACTACGCACAAGCACGCCTCATTTCTCTTTCTTTTGTTTTCGAAATTTTTGGAAACAGGTGGAACCGTAACACGCGTCTCATGAGCTCGTGGTTGGACTATACGCCTTTAAAACTGTCTGCATTGAGCAGGTGGTGCTGATAATCAGAACTCGGCGATATTTTTCTCCACAACTCATAAACTTAATCGCAAGTGTGGATGCAACGAATTATTTTGAACCATCCGTTCAAAAATAATGTGAGCAGCGGCGGAACCAAACTTGGCGATCAGTCCGTTAGGGCTCGATTCTGCTTTTTTCGCACCTCGGGCGATGTTCGGATCGGATATGCCTTGGTTGCATTCAGGATTGAAAAAAAACGACGGCGTTTTTATTTAAAAAAAAACGACTGGATCGTTTTCTGCTTTTTTAATTCTGAATTTCCTTGAATTTCACCGTTTTTTTTTCAAGTAAAATTTTTTGTCCAACATTTGTCAAGAACTTTTCGAGCAATTTTTACTTTGTAAAAATAAGTCGAATACAGAGTGCGATTTTTCAGGGTCGACCCTCTGCCAAATTTGGTCAGATGATGTGGGCCAAATCGGAATGTTTGCAAATCGCCAGAAAAAGTGTTGAAACACGTTTATTTTGCCTTATAGTACACAGAATATTACACTGTTTAGCCATTATTTTTTCCTAAAACGAACATTTTCAAACTTTTTTGGAGCATGTATCGGGCATCGTGGCATTTTTTAAAAAAAAGTTTTTATTTGAAAACGTTTTTTTTAAAAACCAATTTAAAAAAAACGTTTTTTTGCCCAACCCTGACTTAATTCAAAAATCTCGTGTGGTGTGGCCAGGTAGATCCGAGCAAGTTTGATATCAATACCTGAGTAAACCGTGGAATCGGGTCGGTTTTGTAACCCGATGATCTTCAAATTTGTTTACGATCACAGAAATAAGCTCGAATTTCAATGATAAATGTATACATTTTTAGCTCCGCCTGCCTGTATCGCGCCAAACGAAACCACCACAAATTGTCCGGCAATTAAGTTGGTGAGCAAATTCCGCAGTCAAAAAAATCAGGAGGGGACGACGGCAATAATCGGCAGCGATATTACGGGTAAATTCGCCACATTTTGGGTGCCTGTAGTCAGCAAGTGTCGGGTCAAATAGTTTTGTAAATATGATTTTCTGGTCATAGATGGCTTGGAAACACGTGGGTACATACAGTATGCAAGCTACCTGACAATCCTGTGTGGCATGACAATCTGTGTGTAGCGATGGTTATCGATGAAGCCAGTTATTGTATAATACAACTATTCAAGTTGATTTTGCTTCAGGTGTGGCCCATCGGTCTCAATGCACGGCGCAGTGTGCCAGTTTGTGTACATGCCAGGCGTGCACGTACATTTCGGTAGGTTGTTCCTCAGTCAGTTGCAGTGTGTGTGTGTGTCTGTCTGCCAATGGTTTTGGTTTTCATTCACGTTTATCCATTGTGCACCACTTTGACTGCGTGCATTCCAGCCGAGCCAAGTGTGTCGCCTGCACTGGGCCTCACCCGATGATGTGTGCTTCACACAAGTCTACAACACTACGGCCGTGCTGTATGTGAAGCTGTGAATTGGACACTCGCACAACGCAACACTTATTTGCAAAGCAATCTCGCGTTTGGAATGGGCAGATTCCACCAAAAAATTTTCTGCGGACCTGGGGCTCAAATGAAAAAAATTGAATAAAAAATTTATTGAAGTTTTGAATACCATGTGCATAATGCTTGGGCAATCAAATTATTTGCTTGCAAATCAGATTATTTGCAAACTCTTCATATTATGCTATAGTAAATTTCCAAATTCGCTGCCGCACCAGTATAGTGCGCCCCGTAGTTAATGTCAGGTTCTAAACCCGAAAACAACTTGTGAAACATTCGGACAGCCAACACACACGCAGCTTGCCAGCCAGCCAGGCAGCTGCGCGCAATGTTTCAAAACCGCGCATGGTTAGCGTTCGGATTTATAACTTGACATCAACTATGGGGCGTATTTTACTGTGCGGCAGCGAATTTGGAAATTTACTATACAACCTTCATATTTTATCATGTATGGAATACTTGGCGGAGCTAAACAACATATTTTTGCGCTATTCCAATTATACATGCTTGTGAATCAAATATATTTTCGCTATTTGGAAACATTGTGCGTAAAGGACAAATCAAATATTGATCGAATCGAACCGTATCGGACAATTGAGCAGAACCAGTTCTGAGCAAGATTCATGACATTCCCATCTGCTGATGCTTGCACCTGCACGCGGAGCAGTTTTAATCTTGTTAAGAAGTAGCTTTGCCTGTATGCTGCACCGTGTCAATTATCCATGAGATTATTCCTGAGAATCTGCAACACAAAACAGAATATTTTTGTTGTTATTATATATCACCAGCAGTTGTTGTGAATTTATTTGTGAATAAAATGTTGCAAAAATTGCAGTGATGCTAAGAACACACCACATATCCTTGAGAATCAGGGAACCCACAGGACTGAAACACATTTACGACTATTTCTTCACACCATCCAAGTTTCTTGTTGTGTGCTGTGCTGCCAACACAAACACACGCAACTTGCCTGTTTCAGCAAGCAGACACCGTGTTGTGTAACACTGCGCGCGCATTAGGATTGTATAGTACCTTTCAGCGCTGTGACTATGTCGGCAGCTTGGCTCAGCGGCAGCTCTTTGGCTTGCAATGCCAGAGGTAGTGGGTTCGACACCCGATAGTGAAAGATTTTTTTGTTTTTTGTGCGATCAGAATGACATCAAGCTTAAATTAATCGGATGAAAATCGACCGAGATTGAAGCGATTGAATTGGTCCAACCCGGAACAAAAATAATTTTGGACCAGCTGCATTTTTATTGCAAATCAGGGGAACCTCGTACTCTGGCCATGAAACATTCAGAAAAATAGTCGTTTTCATATGAAAACAAAGGAAAGATTTCTTGGTGCATTTGATCACTGCGTGACGTGGCTGTCAGCTGGCTGACCTCAAGTATGATGGGCAATCCATCGGCTCATGGCACTTTTTATACACACAGCGCATGCAGCAGCGCACGCCGTTTTCTAAACAAAATGTATACACAGACCCAAAAAGAGAAAAAAAACAAAAATTAAATAAAAAAAAAAATAAAAAAAAAAAAACAAAAAAAAAAAAAAAAAAAAGAAGGAGAGATATACACTTTGAGCGAGTGTCATACTTTGATGACCGCTTTTTAATTTATCCGGTTTTTATTTGCCGCTTGCCATAACACTTTTCTGCACTGTTGCAAAATTTGGGGATGTTTCAACGGATAACTGCAGAAAATAGATGAATTCATTGACGGCAGTAATGCAGTATGCAGCGTGTGCGTGCGAGTGCCATGAGCTGGCGGATTGCCTTATACACAAGCAGAAACACACGCTGTCTTTCCACGCATTGTAGTTCCTGGAGGGGGGGGGCCCCCCCCCGGCCCCCCCGCGCTCCCCCCCTCGTGGTGGTCCGTCCGTCCACGACACCGTACGTTTGTTGACAGAAAAAATTTGACAGGATCCAGTGCTGTTCCGGTTCCGGTTGGCTTACGAAAATAGAAAAGAAAGAGCAATCGGTTTTTATGTGCGATTTTGCGTCGCGATTTTTAGGTCACTGCAGTGATGTAGTTGGTCCGAGCAAGAAAGCTAGCTAGCTGGAGGGGTCCGGCGCAAGAAAGCTAGCTAGCTGGCCGGGTACCCCGATTTGGGGGGGGGTATTGGTCCAGAAGTCAAAAACAGGGGTATAACAATTGGTCGAAATTATGCTAAAATAAGCCTTAAAATGCGTATTTTTGGGGAAAGCTTAACGTGGACTGCAAGACTGCCGACTGTGACTTTTTACTACGGTAGCTCCAGCACAGTCAGCATAGCTACCGTAACTGCTACCGTAACCCATAGCCGATAGCGGTCTCCACGCGCTGCTCCAGCAGCGATCAGAAAACACGGGAATCTACCGTAGTAAAAAGTCACAGTCGGCAGTCTTGCAGTCCACGTTAAACGTCCCCTATTTGGGAAGCAAGAAAGCTAGCTAGCCAGTTTGGGGGGGGGTATGGGTTTCGGAGCAAGAAAGCTACCTAGCAGTTGGGGGGGGGGTAATACCCCCCCATACCCCCCAACCACATCACTGGGTCACTGTTGTGTATTTGCGGGCCGAAAAAAAACTGTTTTTGCGAAAAAAACCCGAAAAAAACGTTTTTTCCGAGGCCCGGAAAAATACGTTTTTATCTTTTGCGGAAATTTTTCCAAGTGGCAACTTTTGGAAAAAACCGTTTTTTCCAAAAATTTCCGAGATACCGTAAAAACCTAAGTAGAAGGGGGGGGGCTCTATTAATTCACTGACCCCATTTTGGGGGGCTCTATTCCGGGGGGTCTCTATTAATTCACTGACCCGAACCTGAAAAATTGTTCCCAGAAATACCCCCCCAAAAACCCCTAAAAATGGGATCATTGAAAGGATGTTTTTTCGCTTGTAATCGCATTTATTCGTGTCTATTCGTCAATTAGAGGCATATTATGAGCTCTGAACGAACAACAAACGTGCATAAAGGCACCTGTGCACCACTACCAAGCCTTAATACACTACTGTATAGGGGATGTTACTTCGGGGGGGGGGGGGTCTTTTCCGGGGGGGCTCTATTAATTCACTGACCCCTTTTTGGGGGGCTGTATTACGGGGGGGCTCTATTCCGGGGGGGGGCTGTATTTAGGTTTTTACGGTATTTTCCAAGGTTGCGAGAAGATGTTGTTAAAAGTAACCCATTGTTGTGGCTGGGGGGGGGGTTGGGGGGGTTACCCCCTCTGAGTACTTACCTGCCACAAAACCCGAGGGGGGGTTGGGGGGGGGTTGAGTACTTACCTCTCACAACTCCAAATCATACCTCTCACAAGCAATTTTATACCTTTTTAAGGCAAAAATCGGTGTTTTTCGACCTTATTTTCCCAAAAATCGCGCGCTCCGCGCGCAAACCCACCCATAATACCTATTTTTAGGCGATTTTCGGCGAAAATTTGGAAAAAGTACTATTTTTACCTCAATTTTTGGCCAAAATTGTATCACAAAAACGGTGTTTTTTCGCCTTTTTGGGTGACCAAAATCATACCTCTCACGCTTCCGGTCCCACCCAACCCCGCATCATACTTACCTCCCACACATTTTGAAGAAAATGTGCTCTAAAACGCTAATTTCACGCGTTGAGCGCGATTTATCGCCTATTTGGAGTGAAAAGTACCGATTTTATATTTATACCATTTTGAGCCAAAAATCGCAACTTACTGTGCTAGCCGCCGGGCGGCGACCTACCTAGTGTACCAGGATGGAGTGTCAAACTACCTACCTACTGTACCTAGGGGGGACCCCACTCCCTGCAACACCGTTGTTTTCAACCAAAAAAATAGGTTAAAAAAATCGCAAAAATTGGGTTAAAGAATCTGAGCCAAAAATTCGGGCCGGGCCGGAGATTTGGGGGTTCGGGCCGGGCCGGGCCGGAGATTTGGGGTTCGGGCCGGGCCGGCCAAACCCGGCCCGATTGCGACCTCTGCCCGACAGCCGACACCCGACACTTACGGTTCCAAACATCAGTGTTGCTGAGAGAAAAATTTTCAGAGAATGTTTCCGAAGACGCAGAATGTGACATTTTGGTGCTTATTTCGTGTGAAAATACTTGAATTCAGTAACTTGAGCTAAAAAATTGCACTAATTATGCAAATGAGCAAAAATATGCCTGTTTTGGTCCAAAAACTAGGTGTCTGGTGTCGCGTTTTTTGAAAAAAAAGGTGTCGGGTGCTTAGATGTAGGGTGTGGGCTGTCGAGTTCTGGGTACCCCCCCCCCCCCCCGCCCCCGACCTCTAACCCTAGCCACAGCACTGGGACCGAGTTGATTCGAGTTTGAAGAAATTAAAAAACTGTAAATTGCAACTTTCCCTTGTTTCATTTTTTTGTGGAAATCAAAGGGTGTTCCGCCTCGAAAAGCGCCAGAAAGTTCGGCGTTTGCTGAACGTGATGAATCGTTTGGGTCAATTCCGTCTGTCCGTCGCTCGACCGCTGTGGCGACAATTGCAGCTGCAGAAGCGACAACAAAGCGCCGAAGCTGCGTCGCAGAAAGTGGAGATATTTATTGACGATCAAAAGGTGAGAAAAGTCGAGTCGTTCAGTTTAGATTCAGCCAATAACCAGAGCAGATGTGGAATCGCAGCCCCAACCCAGCACGATCATTTTTCATCCGCAAGTATACATTAGCCTAAAAATCACCCATTTTTGACAAGAATTGGGGAAATTAGCGTTCCCGGAGAGGAATAGTGTATTAGTGCACTTTGGTCGGGGAAATTGGTGTATGGCTTGTGGTTGGTGACGTTGAGCTGAAGCTCGGCTGCAAAATAAAGCCACATAAAGTGCAATCAACTTGAAGTGCAGCCTCGTGCAGGTTCTGTGCGAGCCGGGCACGACCATTCTGCAAGCATGCGCGCTCGTCGGCGTCGATATCCCGCGATATTGCTACCACGATCGATTGGCCATTGCTGGCAACTGCCGGATGTGTTTGGTGGAGGTGGAGAAAAGCATCAAGGTTCGTTTGTTACATCAACCTACTTGCAATTCTGTCCCGTGGCTTTCACACCCCCTGTTTTGTATTTATTTTCATGTCCGTAAATTCCACGCCCGGTAGTGTAGTTGTGCTTCTTGCTCCTAACCTTCTTCCATTATCTATTATTGAGTTGGTGTGCACGCAATAAAAGATGCTTGCAATTGGTTTTGGTTTTATCTGTTTTTCCCGTGTGAGTTAAAAATGGAACACATTTTACAGCCAGTCGCTTCGTGCGCGATGCCCATCTTCCCCGGCATGCGCGTACATACGAACTCACCGGCGACCAAGAAAGCGCGTGAAGGTGTCATGGAATTCCTGCTAGTCAACCATCCGTTGGACTGCCCCATTTGTGATCAAGGTTTATGTTTATCTTATTTTTTTCATTTTTGTTTGGGATCCTCCAGTGATTGACTTTTATCAAACACTGAACACGACATGATGTCTTGGGAGAAGCTCTTAAAAATATGAGAAAATAAATGTAATAAGATTAGATTCATACAAATCAATTTAAAATGACATGGTAACAATAAAACTTGACTGACGGTTTTCTGCAATAGTCAAAAAATTATCATTGAACAAAGCATGCTACGGTGTTTAAAATTGTAAATAAGGTTAATTGATGATACCTTCTGTGCTGTGTGGGTTTATTAACATGTTGAAGATGATTGAAGATAGATATAAAAGTCGAGACTGTCCCCTGGCAGTTGGTTTCCTGGGAATAATAACTATCGAGAAGCGATGATCCACTCCAATACAATTTTCATTTTTTTTGTACAAACTTTGTCTTC
>JASAMV010003404.1:0-18667 GCA_030248065.1 Rhynchonema sp. JSB1_4
AGGGGACATTAGAGAGTTGACCATGGATGTGCTTTATGGATCAGGCAACGCGTTTGAAAAGTTTATCCCAAAAGAAGTGTCAGAGTATACGTAACACGTGTTATTTTTACCTTGAATTGGAAGCCGTGTGCTCAGAAAGCAGTTACAAACACCTGTGTCACTACGCGTTGTGCACCCGTGACAAGAAAGAGACGGGCAAGCCGCCATATGTGCATACAGACGGGTAATATAATAGCATAAAAGCGAAACGGAAAGTTCCCCACTGGTTTTCCCGTTTGGTAATATGCCGATGCAAGTGTTGACAGCTTGACTACATGTGATCCTCCAAGCCACACCAAACATTATGGACACGGCAGGGGTTGAACCTGCGTCTTCCGGCACCGGCTGTTCTAACCAGCTGAACTACGCGTCCGTCTGACAGGCGGGCTTGAAGGATCTCACATACCTATGCAGCACCAAATGAGTGCACGAACAAGGTATGCTCACTGACTCCATAACGTGTAACGCACACTGCGTATACACACACACAGTCACTTTCAGCGTAACACACGGGCTGTAGCACAGGTCAACGGACCACTGTCACACCGCCTCCCCTTTTACCGAAGGTTTGGCCTCAAACCGACACTCTCTATGAACCAGCGCAACCTGGCCCACAAAGAACATACGCACAAATGTGCGCAAATCAACTTGTGTCCCACACGAAGCGCCACCTCCCCCTCTCAGAAGGTCTGACCCCAGACCGGCTCGTTGGCCGTAACTGCGGGTTGGTTCACTTGTCGGGCTCACCATTAGTGATCCTCCAAGACACACCAAACATTATGGACACGGCAGGGGTTGAACCTGCGTCTTCCGGCACCTGTTCTAACCAGCTGAACTACGCGTCCGTCTGACAGGCGGGCTTGAAGGATCTCACATACCTATGCAGCACCAAATGACTGCCCGAACAAGGTATGCTCACTGACTCCATAACGTGTAACGCACACTGCGTATACACACACACACAGCCACTCTCAGCGTAACACACACTGACTGCACGGTCTGTAGCACAGGTCAACGGACCACTATCACATACAAATACAGCGGAGACACACTGAATTCAGGATTTGTTGTTGATGTTGATTGGATCAGTTTTCGTTGCCTTCCGTTCTCGACTTGGCACTGACGAAGAGCCGAACACTTCACGAGAAGCCGAACATTTGACGAGGAGCCGAACATTTGACGAGGAGCCGAACACTTGACGAGGAGCCGAACATTTGACGAGGAGCCGAACATTTGACGAAGAGCCGAACATTTGACGAAGAGCCGAACATTTGACGAAGAGCCGAACATTTGACGAGGAGCCGAACATTTGACGACGAGCCGAACATTTGACGAGGAGCCGAACATTTGACGAGGAGCCGAACATTTGACGAAGAGCCGAACATTTGACGAAGAGCCGAACATTTGACGAAGAGCCGAACATTTGACGAAGAGCCGAACATTTGACGAAGAGCCGAACATTTGACGACGAGCCGAACATTTGACGACGAGCCGAACATTTGACGACGAGCCGAACATTTGACGACGAGCCGAACATTTGACGAAGAGCCGAACATTTGACGAAGAGCCGAACATTTGACGAAGAGCCGAACATTTGACGAGGAGCCGAACATTTGACGACGAGCCGAACATTTGACGAGGAGCCGAACATTTGACGAGGAGCCGAACATTTGACGAAGAGCCGAACATTTGACGACGAGCCGAACATTTGACGAAGAGCCGAACATTTGACGACGAGCCGAACATTTGACGACGAGCCGAACATTTGACGAGGAGCCGAACATTTGACGAAGAGCCGAACATTTGACGAAGAGCCGAACATTTGACGAGGAGCCGAACATTTGACGAAGAGCCGAACATTTGACGAGGAGCCGAACATTTGACGAGGAGCCGAACATTTGACGAAGAGCCGAACATTTGACGAAGAGCCGAACATTTGACGAGGAGCCGAACATTTGAACATTTGACGAGGAGCCGAACATTTGACGAGGAGCCGAACATTTGACGAAGAGCCGAACATTTGACGAAGAGCCGAACATTTGACGAGGAGCCGAACATTTGACGAAGAGCCGAACATTTGACGAAGAGCCGAACATTTGACGAAGAGCCGAACATTTGACGAGGAGCCGAACATTTGACGACGAGCCGAACATTTGACGACGAGCCGAACATTTGACGAAGAGCCGAACATTTGACGAAGAGCCGAACATTTGACGAAGAGCCGAACATTTGACGAAGAGCCGAACATTTGACGAAGAGCCGAACATTTGACGAAGAGCCGAACATTTGACGAAGAGCCGAACATTTGACGAAGAGCCGAACATTTGACGAGGAGCCAAACATTCGAAGAAGGGCTGAACATTTGACAATGAGCCGAACATTTGACGAGGAGCCGAACATTTGACGAAGAGCCGAACATTTGACGAAGAGCCGAACATTTGACGAGAAGCCGAACATTTGACGAGGAGCCGAACATTTGACGAAGAGCCGAACATTTGACGAGGAGCCGAACATTTGACGGAGAACCGAACATTTTGACGGAGAGGCGAACATTTGACGAGGAGCCGATCATTTTTCGAAGAGCCAAACATTCGAAGAAGAGCCGAATATTTGACGAAGAGCCAAACACTTGACGAAGAGCTTAACATTTGACAGAGAGTCGAACAATTGACGACAAGCCGAACAATTGACGAAGAGCCGAACATTCAGCGTCATATAACATTTGACGAAGAGCCGAACATTCAGCGTCATATAACATTTGACGAAGAGCCGAACACTTGACGAAGAGCCGGAGATTTGACGGAGAACAGAACATTTGACGAAGAGCCGAACATTTGACAAAGAGCCGAGCATTTGACGACGAGCCGAACATCTGACGAAGAGCCGAACATTCAACGTCATATAACATTTGACGAAGAGCCGAACATTTGGCGAAGAGCCGACCATTTGACGAAGAGCCGAGCATTTTACGAAGAGCCGAACATTTGACAAAGAGCCGAACATTTGACGACGAGCCGAACATCTGACGAAGAGCCTTGATTCAACGTCATATAACATTTGACGAAGAGCCGAGTTTTAGCTCGTCACTGGAAAAATGTTTCCATGTCGATAACAGGTCAAAATGATGAGCCAACGCTTTTTGGTTGCTTGTTGTACACCTTCTGAAGCGCATGCTGTGAAACAAGTTTGTTTTTTGACAATGCAATATTTAGCATTTAACTCAACCACGCAGTTGGGCGATAGTTACATAGCGTTAGCATAGAAATTCATGTATTTCAGCAAGGCTTATTTTATTTATAAATGTAAACAGTAAGCAGTAACAGCAACATGAAGGCAATCCAGCCGCTGATGTCACCGCCGCGAAATCTACAGTATACCAGAGTCTGAGCCATTACACTGTTTTTCGACTTATACATGAAGCGATTTTTCTTTGGTTCGATGTTTCATGCCACGCAGTTGAGTACTGTGTAAGCCGAATGGCTCTAAAGAGGTACAATTTTATAACACAGTGAATTTTTCTTTGGGCCACAGTTTGAGATAGAGTTGCTCCGAGTTGCTCCACTAATTTTGACCAGCGTAAAAGTTATTCCTCTACAGCTAATGAACATCTTTTACGCTGGTCGAAATTAGTGGAGCAAGTCTATCTCAAACTGTGGCCCAAAGAAAAATTACGTTGTAAAATTGTACCTCTTTAGAGCTGAGTATAGAGCACTCAGCTCAGCCGCGAAGCTGAAAAGCAGCCTGAAACATCGAACTACGTAAATATCGCTTCATATCTAAGTCGAGAAGCGGTGGAACATCTCAGCCTCTGGTATACTGTAGATTTCGCGGCGGTGACATCAGCGGCTAGATTGCCTATATATAAAATATTACGAATGCAGCAGGCACAAAATAACAAAACAAAAGGCAAATAAGCCCCACTGGGGGTTAACAGGAAACTTTCTCAATGAGACCTTGCTAGCCACGTTGCTCTACAGCTACGCAAGTCTGGAGACACATTTTTAATCGAAGCAAAGGCTGAAAAAGTTTAGTGATGCTTCTAAATCATTAAGAGGAACAAAATCAGCCTGTGGTGTTTGCACTCATTTAAGCAGCTTAGAACATCCGTGATGACCTTAAGACGACTTGAAGCAAGGGGAACTCTAAGAACAAATACAAAACTTGTTCAATAAAGGCTTATTTGTAGTCCATCGTACAGTAGCACTAGTTCAGCAGTGGTTTTGCGCTGTCCGAAAACGATCCTTCGCCGGATCTGGAAGAAGAAAAACAACTGTTGCGTTTCATGTGCATAATAGTTGGTGAGCAGTTGACAAGCAGTGAAAGACTGGTACATTGGTGAGATGAGTGTAAGATGTCATGCTCGATTTAAAAACCTATTTTGAAGATAGAAAAACTCCAGTGGACTAGGAAAGAGTGGGCTCGAAACATGAAAAAGGAGCAAATGGTACAGGAGATGCTCATGCAGGGTCTTACGTGTTGTTTATAGAATTTCAGCCACATTTTCAGCCGACTTCTTTAACTTTTCTCGTTCGCTAAAATAACAAATAAAATATCAGACAACCATGACACTAAACCCATACACACTGTCCAGCACGATTTAGACTTTGCGAAATTTTGGAAGCAAAATACACAGTTTGTGTGAAAACATACACACGCATCGTCAAAGCAAACTATATTATGAAGACATGTCATACGTTTCCATTTCGTTCCATTCACACAAGTACAATCGCACAACTTTGTTCTGTGGTTGTTTTGTTCCGTGGTTTCAAAACTCTTTAATTGCATTGCAAGATTGAAAACAACTCACATTCGTTCCCTTGCGAATTTGGTCGGGCTCGGAGCGCCTATCATGTCAGCCATTGCAGTGGATCCACTCTTGGGGAACTTGAACCCGGCTTGCGTCACCTTGCGTCCTTGCGTGAGTTTGCGGGTCTGAGAGACAGAATAAATACCTTCATGTGTAATCTGCATCGGTTTTAAACGCCAAGGACATACAAAAATTGGTCTCTGGGTTGAAAAAAGGTTGAAATGGTTTCAGTTTCGAAATATGAGTTGTGCAGCATGTTTTTGCTTGGCATGGTTTTCGACCATGCTATCGCAGGCTGGCCGTGCATCAGGTCACAGTCAGTGCGATTTCACCAGATGGTCACGTGACCCCAAAAACAAACACTCGCTGGTTTCATGCAAGTATCGCAAAGTACCTCCAAATCGTCAATGGCTTGATCGTCCATTTCTTTGTGCCGCTTGAAAATCTCCGGCATCTTGTCGTCCAGATGTTGCAATTCCTTTGCTGTGAATACGAACTGCAGCAACGTACGCACTATCACCATCACGATCAGCTGTAAATAACTATTTACCTACTTTTTCAAACATCTTTTCTCTTTTATCACGTTAAGACTGCATACTTACCATCAACGGGAATCCGATGGCGATGCTCTTGGTCGACTTGACAAACCATAGGATGATCAGCATGGAAATCTGAAACAGCGGCAACGTTTTTAGCGGTTTCTTTGACAAAATTGGTTTCAGCGGCGGCATTCTTTCCACTGTTGAAGGTTCAATTACTGTTGTAGTGTTAGAAAATGCGACGTGCGTTATAACTGTGTACAGTAATAATACTACGTCAACGCGAGCCCGATTTCGAAGGTGGCAGATCAGTGAAACATTCATTTGTGGCTGCTGATTTGGCACACGTTGCAGAATGCATCGTGGTGCATGAGGAACTCTTTCCATGCGTTTTGTCCAAGCACACCACCTCCGAAATCGGGCTCGTGTTGGCGTAGTTTGCCTTCAACTACTAGTCTAGCTATGAACAGATCTCCGAATAAGTAGCATTCGCAGTCGCAGAACCTTTGAGGTCAATCGTGCTGTGCAACTGCGCAGTCAGTCACCGCATTCGCACCGGACCACACACAAAGTATATGCAACCGCGGTCAACAGCGGTCGACTGCAGTTGACTGCGGTTGACCCAAAAAGATCCTGCGACTGCGAAAGTTGGGTACTCGGGGATCTGTAATATATGTCTCAATCGTAATGAGAAAAATATGTTAGTAAACGACTGCTATGGGTGCCAAATCGCAGAAAAAGTGTGAAAACAGCGACAGATAACATGGAGTGCGAAAAGACTGGTTGGCTTACCTGGCATCCCAATGCAATCGTTACTAAACACATCTGCGAGAAAAGAAATGAAACATAGCAATAGGATTCAAAAATAGGAAATGTTACAAAGGTTAAGAAAATTGCCATTAGTGAAGGAACAAATTGGCGCAAGGCAAAAACCGGGGAACGTACCTGAATGATTGTAAACAGATGCACGCGAGCAATATTGACGTGTCTGAAAACATTTAACTGTTTGTTACCCGAAAATGTTTGTCTCAGAGAAACACCTGTCACGGAATAAGAATGTTAACCGCACCTGAGATACGCGTAATCAGGTTGGTATTTCATCGGCATAAACATCAGCAGAATACGATCCACCAGTTCAATACCGTCCAGCGCAGACACGCCCATGTACAGGAATACACCATACAGTACGGGCATCGGAATTAGCTGAACAAAATAGGCAAAATTAGAGAATCTATCGATTTGTTTGGCATCCATTTCGATGATGGAGATCAGTTTAGGCCACAAAGTTCTGCCTGCATGCACCCGTGACTGGGAACAGACGGGACAAACTACACACAATTGTGTGAATATGAAAAGTACACAAGAGTGTGTAGTTTAAATGGCACGTTTTTTTCGTCTCGACGAGTGATTATCAATTGAGTAGGAAAAACAAATGTTGCACCGTTCGTTTTACAATTATACTGGTTCCGTTTTTATAACCTTGTTGCTATGAAACGTCACAAAAATGAATACTTACGGACAATACTGGCGACAGGAACACGGATAAGCCAATGAAGATGAATGTGACTAATCCGGTGAGACGTTGCTCTCTGGAATGATTACAGTCGAAAGAACGTGCCGAGTGAAAAAGAAAGTGAAACATCATCGTCCACCTACCGTATGCCAACGAACTGCGCCATATCGCCGGGCACACGGGCTTCCGACACGATCTTGAGCGCGTTGACGTGATTCATCGATCGCACCGTTGCTGCAACGAATACGGGTAAACCCAGCCAGCCAACGATCACCAGTTGAATGGCAATGATCAACAGGTCAAGATGGTAGCCGGCGCCTTTGCGAAGTTTGTTCTCCGGACGATTGATGATCACCTAATGAATGCGAATATTTGTTATTAAATAAAGTTTTCAGTCCGTCAATGAGAGAGAATCAAGCTATTGAGCAAATTGATAGTCTGATTGACTGAGTTCATCTATTGACCCGCTGAATGACGTTACTGTTCGAATATCAATCAATACCGTTGTGATCTGTTGATCCATGAATATCAACACGCTGATGAACAACGCCGGCACCATGGCGAACAGAATCGTCCACCAAGGGTTGTCTATTGGATTAACCATCCATCCATGACGATCGGGGTTCGTCGGCTGCAGTGGCAGGAGTAATATGGTTCAATCAGTCAGTTTTGGGAGAGCGATAAAGAAAGACACTTTTGAACTTTACAGAGATGAAAAATGCGTATAAACAGAACTCGAATCTCATTCGGCACATTCAGTTTCGGCGTTGGAATGCCGGCCAAATAATCGATCAACACCATCAGACAGATCGCAATCGTGATTGCGAAATCGCTGATGAAGAATCGGAACCGCGACGGGAAGAAGTAGGAAGTTCGGAATTTCTTCAAGATCGTCGCCAACACGAACGTGCCGATCGCCAGTGCGCACGACATGAAGAAGATGTTGTGCATCTGAATGTGTGTGCTCGCCCCGTTGCTAGATATCACTAAAAAACAGTTCCAGCCTTCTAGAAACTTTGCTTAGAATCAGTGTGTAATCAAATCAAGATAATCATCGCTGTGGTTCTTGATGATGTACATTACGTTCTTGATTCTTTTGGCTGTTTTCATAGTTTTGACAAACCTATTCTTGACCACGGTATTCATGGTAAACGGTATGATCTAATGCGAATGCATCGAAGTACACACCTGTGCATACACATAAAAGTGCCATCAAGTCCCCCTCTCGAATAAGCCACAATGGGTGCCCATTTGGCATGTTTCCCAATAAGCTCCCTGACAGCTTATTTGGGAAAAAATTTCCCGTTCCTTTACCGCAACGCTACAAAGATCTGTAAAATTTTAGTTTCCAAATCACGGCACAGCCGAATGTCCCAAACGCGCCCTGGAGGCTTAAATGAACTTCACCGGAAGTTCTCAAATCCAGAAAATTTAAAATTGACTATGGTTAGTATAGTAGGGCCAAATTCATGCTAAAACAATCTTGGGCCAATAAGAAGTGAACATGCTTTGCGAGAATAACGCACCTCGCTGCATCCATTGCCGATCAGCTCTCCACCCATCTTCACACACTTTCCATACGGCGCCTGATTGAAGTCGATGGAACTGTTCTTGATCATTGTTGTGTTGCAAGAACAAGTGTCGTTTTCATTCTAAAAGAGCAAGCACCCACATTGCTTTGTTGAATTGATTTTCGTTCAAAGTCCAAATATTACTTGTTTGAAGAACACATATTGAACGTGATTCTCCCAGATGTGCTCCAGCTCTTCCAACGATTTCCAAATGAAGATCACTGCGATCAACGTGGCGAATGACTCCTCCGTGAAACGAGTGATGTAGCGAATGATCGCAGAACCTGAAAATTATTCGCCAATTGAGGGAAAAAATAATAAACTTTCGCACAACGAATGGACGAGTTTGAAGTGGCTCACAAACCATCCGTGGCCACCACGATCAGCAGAATAACGGCCATCCACACATTCACCCAGAATCGGAACGGCAAGTAGTGGATCTCGAACGACCTGAGAGTGCAAAACGACTTTGAAACTACTTTGAGCAAGAAAAATAAGCGATGCCAAAAGACCCGAGCTCATTTGTGTTCTGTTGCCTCAGGCTAAGGTTTATGTTAACAGCCGTAGGCTCAAGCTTAAGCTTAAGCTTATAGTTTTGCGTTTGGTCCAAATCTCAGGCTTGGGCTGAATCGTTGTTTTTAGGTTCTGCTCATTTGGGTTCTGCTCTTTTTCTTGTTCGAAATGGTCATGCTCAAACCAGCTGTGCTCACTCAAGCGTCCGTCAAAGAATTTTGTTGTTAAAGGACAGAATGTTCAGAAGAGTAACCAATAGTGTCCTAAGGAACGCGATGTCTTACTTGCACATTTCGAACAGCAGCATTTCGCAGACGAGCATTGGTCCGGTCGGGCCCAGAATACAGAGTGGCTGACCGGCGAGCAAATGCCAGCTGAGACCACAGATGAACGCTCCAATCACATCCTCCATGGCAGCCTGTGGACAAGCGCTTTTAATATCATTGTTGAGGAGGGTTGAGGCAACATTTGGGCACACAACCCCTTAAGATTACTCATCGTTTTTCTTGACATAGTTTATAATGTGTTTTTTTGCATCTAAAAGCTTGTAAATACTGGCTGGGCAGTTCGTACTGGAACCAGCATAAATCTGCGCTCAAGATGGGTCATGCGCACTCCAACACGAAAGTGCCAGATCTCAGGTGACCGGCCCCAAGTTCTGGATGAAGGTCTTTGGACCTGAGCTGATTAAGTTTCATGCCTGCTTCTCAACTCGACCTGCATGAAGGCCCAAAGTCTATCGCACTCTCCGGGTGAGAATGAAATCAGCTCTGCGCGTGTTTCTTGACCAGCGCATCTGCTATAGTTGTTCTGCTATCTGTTCCGTTTTGACACCTAGTGTGCCCCAAGCGTACTGCACCAATCATCGAATGTGTCAAACCATATTATTGCCGGTTCCATAGGCCAACATGCCGCCAAAGGTGACGATCGGTGACAGCACGGCGAAATACATGAAGAAGAACGTGGCCAGACATTGCATGTTGAGACCGTCGGTCCAGTCGGAAAGATAGAACGGCAGTTTTCGACGGATGTCACGCACGAGGCCGCCGAACGGACTGCAATCGTGGAACGGCCGGTCGTCAGGCAAAAAATGAAAACATAATCTTATTGCTCTAACACGTCGTGCTCGGGTTTGCGCACAAAAACATATGGAAATGGAAGCAACCGAGCACGTACATAGTTCAGCCACGAGCCCATGAGACGACTTTTTTAAAGCTTGCTTGGCCAGATTTTTAATGCTCCGGTTACACGTGTTTCGAACAGCAAAAGAAAGAGATTGGGCTGATGAGAGAGAGATGATGACAAGTTCCAGCTGGCTGACCTCAATTTGTTGCGTGCTTACGCGAACAGCAATGTTATTCAACACACAAATGTTTTGGGCGTCAGAGGGGAATTTACGCACCGAGGTGGAGAGCGTGTTTTTACCAAATACGTGTGTTCTCTTTCTTTCGTTTCCGAATAACGTGGAACCGTTACATTACTAGCATCCGCACAAGTCAACTTCAAAAAAGTCGTCTCATGAGCTCGTGGTTGGACTATACTTGATCGGGAACATCCAACTTACCGTCCCGTTCGCTGCAACGCCGGCGAGTCGGCTTTTGACGTTTCCAGTTCCGGGTCAACATCGTGCACATAGTTCTGTGAGTACTCGGGATTGATCCTTATCTCACGGCTCCAAGTTGACGGCGGTAGGACAGTGGACTGAAAAAAGATTGTTTCTTAGAAGATTGTCTGTCCATTTTTTGGATAAGCACATCGCGATACAAACGCCACCTCTTGGCGAGAGCGAGATAGAATTCTGCCCCTTCAACGCGTATGGTCTGCATATTTGAAACACTCACGGCATCCAAGAACACGTCCATGCCCTCCATCAGCTGCTCCTTGCTTTCGCACCCAAATGGCACTTTGGCAAACACCTGAAACGGGTTGGGAGTCGTCAAGAAGTAAGAGGCTTGGTACTTCTAAGGCCTTACACTTTAGCGACCTAAATGAGGGCAATGCCTAAAAACTTTCAGGTTCAAAATTAAATGATTTATTAAGTTAAGAGGCACACGCCTGATCAGACATGAGAGTGGCCAGCGATCGGCCGCATTCGTGATAGTCCTCCGGATGACCTTCAGGACCGATCAACAGGAACACGAAACGGGTCGGGATCGACACCTTAAATTGGTTAACAAAACAATTTTTATTTTCTATGAATTGCAGTCGAATAGCTACAGTATACTTCGACTTTAACATACATACATACCTCAGTGAGCTCCTTGATCACAATGGCTGGCTTGAGACGGACGAAAGCGCAAATGTGCTTCTGCAGGAATTTGGTACCCCCGACCAGAATGTTCACGGCTTCGCACTCCTTTGGTAGTTTGGCCATGAAGTGCTTTTTCACCTGGAATTCTCTCAGAATATGCTTATTTTTCGATAATGTTAAAAGTGTAGACTTTAACTTAAGTCCGTAAAAATTTAACAAAACAGACCGTTTCGATGTGCTTCTCCGACTGCTCGTGGTCTTCTGCAAAGAAATATGTTGAAATTGAGCATATTGTTTACAAAAAAGCAACCTTAACCTAATAACTGAGTTTGCCCAGCAACCTAACACCACTTTACCAAGCCTATCCCTCCTTAAACTTAAAAAAACTAAAACCCTGTCTTGAATTTTGTTACTTTACACGATCAAGAAGGCGTGGCCTGACCAAGAACTGCTATACGCTCATGATCTGAAGCAATGCAAGAGAAAAATTGTGCCTTTTGGCACATCAAACACTTAAGTGAACCTCAAAAATACGACAAAACCCTGACTTTCGCCTTCGCCAAACGTCTGCTTGAACAGTGATGCGCCGGTGGTCTTGACCTCCTGGTCGTACTGATGTTTCTTTGGGCGATCGGTCAACAGCTCGAACACCAGATCTTGCTCGTTCGATTCGAGATGCGGTTTCAGACCGTGACACAGTTTGTCTGCAACATGCGCGTCGGAAATGTTTCGCATTTTGTTTATTTATTCGAAAATACACTGAAGGATGTTTTGTAAATCGGCAGCATTACTGCCACAGCAGCATAGAAACCATTTCAAAGTTAGAGAAAATTTTGATGTTTCGAGCTGAAGCACATCGAAGCTCATCAACATAAACACGGGAGATGGAAATATACATATGTACTTCTTCAACTGATGCCAAAAAGCACCCAGATATTCGTCGACGTGTCAGACACGCCCTTTAACATCTCAGCGCATTGGACCCATACGAAGTTCCTCGAAGCTCACCACATCATTGCCTAGTAGCATCACTTGATCAATGGCACCGTGGCTTACTGTAGATCAATCTGACACTTTGGATTACGTTGTAGCCAATTCTCAAGTTTTAGGATCATGTACTTTGGTTTAGGCTGAGGCTTGGGAACAACGACAAAAAACAACACGCACCAACGAGTTCCTCAAAGTTCTCGACATCAATATCGAGTAACACGACACCGTCAGCCAGACAGGTGCTCAGCTGCAGCACACTGACGAGCCCGGGCGTGGCGATGTGCGGTTTCGACCAACGTTTCGAGCCCGGCTCGACCAACTCTTCGTACTTCACCCATCTGAACGTTGAGAGCCAATCAATCTTTGCTGCTGTTGTCGCAAAAGACCGGAGTCCGATTTAGATGCTTCAAGACAACATTTCAAATGGTGATAATGACGTAACAGCGGTGGGCTTTTGTACTATTCTTCTGGTTCTCATGACGCAGGGATGAGTCAATACACTGAGAGTCAAAACAAAACAATAACACGCAAATATGTGCATACCTGGCAGTTTCGCACCACGTGCCTTCCCGGTACTCCATCATTTCCGTGAACAGCGGTTTCACCGTTCGTACGGCCGAGAACACACGACTTCGTTTGCGAGGGTCCTGACAGATCAATACGGTCAATGTTTAGGCTGCTCTGCTTTGACAAATGCGGAATGTCAAAGTTTCTGCATGTCTGTATATAATTTTCTGGTCTAATACAATGGTTACTGCGTGCGGTAACACGCTACAGAGGACGGCACGCTGGGAGTGTTGTCATCGTTCAGCCAGGGATGTTTCCGCAAAGGTGTTCAGACAACGGCACGATGCGACAAGCAGAAACTTGACTTTCCGCACATGTCTAAACGCTAGTTTCCGCATTCCGCAATACAACACAGTCCAGGTAAGCGGAAATGTTTACACACTCAGAAGAATCAAATTCTGACATACCATGTCGATCCTTTCGTCACCATTGTCATAGGTGGTGTCAAAAGTCACCTTTCCGCCAATTTTTTCGTTGTCATTAGATGACGTCATAGTTCTTCGACTCTGGAAGCTTTGTCGTGGACTTAGTCTGTCGAGTGATTCCAAATTTCCACGACTGTTTGTGCGACTTACTCTCAATGGGGTAGTACTGATCCGAATGGGAGTGTAGTCTGCCATGTTAAGTATGTGTCTATGTAAGTCTTTTTAAGTTCGGGCTAACCGTCTACTTGTTAAACGGGCAAAAGCGTGAATCGGAATATTTTTAATACGCATTATTTTAGACAGCTTGTTCATGTTCTTAAAACCGCATGGAGTTCCTCACGTGGAAAACATGTGAAATTGACACGTCTTCAAATGGCTAATTCTTACAAATAAATTTTGAAAAAAATTTACAATAAATTGCGAGAGAAGACAAAACTGGGAGCCAGAGAGCTGATTTCGAGAAAGAAAACTCGTTGCGCTGTGTGTAGAAATTTTTGTCTCACATTAACTAAAGTAATCAAACAATCAGAAAGCCTAGCTAGTGGTCTGATGTCCCGTCTAATTCGATTATACGAGCCAAAATTGCATGTAATAGTAAAAAGTACAGCGTCGTGTCTGATCTTGCGCGTAAAACAATTACAGTATAATGCTTCAAATGCGCAAGGACTCGGCTGGACGGAGGGTTCAGAAAAAAACACTGCTACCGCGCTTTTTTAACCGTGATCGGTTTGGGGGTAGTAATGGTTTGTTAACGATATACATACGTATGTATAACCGTCTCAACCGGCCAGACGCGCGAAAGTTATTCAGAATTACCTGACTATATATGACGCGAAAGTGTATAAGTATAGCCCGTCCACCAGCTCATGGCACTTTGTGTTGCTGCTGGCCGACTTGTTCCCTTCCTCCACGTTCTAATGAAAGAGAAATTGAGTTTCCGAAAAAAATTATTTTTGCTCCTAAATTGGTGTCTTTATGAAAGCGACGTGTTTTATATATTTTAATTTAATTTAATTTTAAATTTGATCGAATTCAATCGTTTTCGACACATTTTATTATTTTTTTAAGTTTTTTTGCAAAATCGCTCACACTCAATTTCTCTTTCATTAGAACGTGGAGGAAGGGACCAAACCAGCCAGCAGCAACACAAAGTGCCATGAGCTGGTGGACGGACTATACAGTAGGTGCAAAACCGTAATAATATCAAGAATTAATTGCACACAGTTGGTGCGTAGCACAAACATAACACAACTCAGTGTTGCACCATGCCATGGCTGCACTGAAAACTGCGCAGCCAAAGTACGGATGTTTTCGTACTGTGCCTTTTCCTTCAAAGCTGTCAGAATTTGGTCGAGTTTTTACGCATTAGAACGACTCAATTTTAATAGTGGAAAATTGTTTATGGCTGAACTTTAGCACATGACTTTTGTATAGCTCTGCCTGAGCGAAAAGCAGTTTTAACCATACCAGACAAGTGAAAACTGATACCGAGCTACAGTTTCCGCGCAGTGTAATAAACAACATTAAAATTGGCAAACGTAATGAGTTTGCGATAGTTATATATTTCATTGACCATCACAAAACATGCCAAATGGAGCTGATTCTGCTCGCCAATAGTTCAGTTCGCAAAAAAAGTTGGATAAATGAGTGTGCTATTTGTCAAAAATTAATGACTGACACATTGTAAACTGAGCACAGTGTAAAAGCACAAGGCGCAGATTAGTTAGAACAACTTTTAAAATCAATTGGACGTAACGCGTCCTGTCTCAAACCATATTCCAGCTGAGTGTTCGTGGTTTACATAGTTGCCATGTAACTCGAACACATAAAATTTTAGACGGCTGCTGTTTGATTGTAAGGTTTAAAAAAGTGTGGGCCGAAAATTCCAACACCACCACTCACTGGGAAGGACTTGTGGTTTTAAAACCACAAGTAGACTTGTGGTTATGACGAAACCACAAATTACTTGTGGTATTTGAATAAAAGTCTTGTGGTTTTATCGATTAATCACAAAACACTTGTAAAAACCACAAGTTATTTGTAACAAAACAACAAATCACTTGTGGTTCTGCCAAAAAAAGCGGGAATTGCAATGAAACATTTTTGTTGGCTGCGGATCGCCAAACTGGATAATTTTCAAGTTAACGCTTTGCTGTATTTGGTGTTTTCATACTGCGTACGATGTTTGTTATGCCGAAAGCAGTTCAATGGGACTACGCATTTGAAAATCTATTTGGAAGCCTCAATTTCAACAGCGAAGTTTGAGGACTTCGATTATGGTTGGTTTTCAATTGCTAAATTTTTACTTTTTATTCTGCGTCGCATCCGCTTCGAAATCAACATGGAACGCTTTCAGACGACATCCAATTCGTCCTTCCAAACGCTCGTTCTGTTGTCCATTAAATGAAAAAGAGGCCGGGCCCGGCCCATTCACGGAAAATGCTTGGACCGAGTTCTCAGCGCCAATTTTTCAGGTGAGTTTTCGTGTCGATCAAATTTTTCAATGAGTTGCCAAAGTAAAGCAAACAACTCCGCCTATCATACACATCATTTGCCTTTTTACATGTGGTGCTGAAACTGAATTATAGACCCTTTAACCTCACTTGACATTTCACTCTTTCAGTCTATCCTGCGCTATATCAACCCAGCTGTGCAAGAGCTATACGCCTATCGAACCGCACCCAGCGGTGCTGTGCACTACATAACGGTCGCCATCGTATCGGTTTGTGATTTGAGTGATATAAATACGTAAAAATTTTCAATTCAAACCAAACTCTGCTTTGCCTTCATGCTGTTTGAGCAAAATTGCTTTGCCTTTTAAAGTCCAGTATTTTGGTACGCATGCGCCATTTGAAAGCTTTTACTTCATATTTCGCGTTTTTACTTCTATATCTCAAATTTATATCTTGTTTTTTGTATGATCTTGCTGTGTGAAGGAGAATAAAGGGAAATAAAAAGTGCACGAACCGAGATTAAAATGTTTGAAAAATTTACAAGTAACTTGTAAACGACAGAAGAAATCACAAGTAGTTTGTAAAAACCACAAGTTAATTGTGGTTTTAGGACTGCTATACCGCTGTGTTATAAACCACAAGTCTTTTGCTTAATTTTACAAGTCTTTAAGTGGCTCCAGTTTTACAAATGACTTGTTAAAAAACCACGTAAAGACTTGTGGAAAAACCACAAGTCCTTCCCAGTGAGCAGCCTGGTGTGTGTGCTGCAACCGGTTTAATTCCTTTGAAGACGACTCCCGTTTTTTTTGTGCTTCATTACTATACACAATACCCAAAATATTTTTTCTCCCCCTCCCTCCCCCTTCCCCAGTTGGAAGCTTGCCTCGCTGCACACACCTTTTTTTTTTTTTTCTATTATATCCGCACGCAAATCAACTCACTTAACATAACACACCCCACGCCCCTGCCCGCAACCTTTTCCTTTGAGTCTACTTGTTTTTTTTGGGAGCTTCATTATTCAAAACCGAAACATATTTTTATTTACTCATGCATCCGTTTTGCCAGGTAGGAGCTTTGCTGCGCTTAGACACCATTTTTTTACGTTTTTATGTTGACGGAGATCCACGCAAATAATTTTACGAACAAACCCTATTCCTTGAAGACACTACCCGTTTTGGAGCTTATCACCAATCTCGCACCGCAGAGACCACACACACGACAACCACGCACAACAAACGCCAGACCCGCCAAGTATAAGTATAGAAACACAAACCCAACACACCCCAACCCCCTTTTATTCATATTCAACAAATAAACTGGTACAACTGGTACACGTGTAGAACAAGAATCAAATTTGTACGTATCATGTCAGTAGCTGACCCTAATGTAGGTTAAAAGGCACTCACTTAACAAGAGGAAACAACTACAAACGTTAAAGTTCGATCAAGCCGCTTCACCCCAAATGAGCTCCTTGGGGCTCATTTGGAATTAATTTTTTCGATTTCTTCATGTTATATTACGAGGTTTTGCTCAGAATATGTGCGCTCTGCAGTAAGTTTTTTTGCGTGTACATTCATTGTAGATTTGTGGGCAAGCAGCAGTGCATACAGAGTAACAATGATTTGAAAGCAGCGTGATCAATTTTCAGTATACCATGCAGATGCAACGATTCTTTCATTCTGCAACAGGATCCCAGTTAAACCCCCATTGTAGGCCTACACTATATTTGGAATAAACTTTTAGTTTCGAAATTTCAAAACAGACGCTTATCCTAAATAAGCCCACACGGGGCGTAATCGAAACTTCTCCCGCAAGATACAAAGACAATATATCCCTCTTCGACTCAGGTATCTTTACGTGGCGGCTTTATGCTACGACCATTGGTGAAGCATCAACCAGCTGCCTTAATCCAACAGAAAAGTCACCGGAACTTGTGTAGATTATTATAATGTATGCCGCTTGGGAAAAGATTGTGAATTGGCACTGTATATGGATGAACACTGTACAGTATGTACACTTACATGTTACTCGTTGATTTCACTTGTGTCAACTGCTAATTCTGGAATATTCACACAGCATAAAGAGCGAATTAAAAGAACTTCAAGGGCAAGTCGCACGACTATGGTTGGGATATGAGCTTGCCAAGAAAGAGAAGCTCTCGAGACTCTACACTGTGAAACATTAACAGTAGCTAATCTGGTCTATAACGTTTCGAACCCAAGTCGTATAGGCCCAACAATGGTCACACACTTGACTTCCCTCCAAACTAGCTGCAAGCCCATACATGTCTACCTAATGTTTAACTGCCCTACACATCATCCAGTATTTGCGCGTTTCTGCCGCGTAGTGTGGTGTCGATGCACCAGCCAGTTCCACACCTTGGCAGCCTTACTCCTCCACAATCTCTTGTGTGGCGATTGACTATCATCCGAATTGCGACTGTTCTGGCTCAAAGAACTAGTATTCCGATGGACATGTTTCGGTCGGGTGCTAGCTGAGCGCTCAGCGGCACGCGGGATGTTGATCGCACTGCTTTGCGAACTGCTTTGGTTGCCTGCGAACGTATGTATAAACGCGTCATGTGTGTTGTAGCATAGCGCATGATATAAGTATGAGATTTAGGCAACTACTGTATGTCTGCGCCGAGACCCTGCGTGTTATGTCAGCCAGCGAGCTGCTTACGTATGCATGGTATATTCGCACAAAACAAATCGATAACGCAGCCATCTGCCGGGCTAGACACTGGCTAATTTTCGAAACCGTGTAAACGTCAGTGGGTGTAAAGGTCGGCGTACGATCGGTCGAAAAAACCGCTCGGTCTGTAAGCTCGACTAAAACATGAAACGTTGCCTGCTGTTAACGTGGAATGTTTCATGTTTACACCGAGCTGCACCGGCAGAGCTTTCGATCGATCTGTACACCGATGATTACGCCCAACTGACGTTTGCACGGTTTCGAACATACCACCCACTACCGTGTGTCGTGTTTACACGCTTTTT
>JASAMV010003408.1:0-65159 GCA_030248065.1 Rhynchonema sp. JSB1_4
AGTCTTTGAACCGAAGTCTTTTACAAGCGTCGCACGAAACCCGATTCCCGGTTGCCGATCTTGCCAAGAAGACACAAAGACACTATATTCATCCTTTGCTAGCGTGCCAGTTCGAGAATTTGCAGAGAGCCAGTTCGCAGGAGGCACGTGGCCTATGGTGCCCGTCAACAGGTTAGAACTGTGGGCAGGCACCCAAAGCCAAAATCACGCACTTTCCATCCTGGTCGGCCCGTGTGCGCAGGGTGCAGTGCACTTTCGGGTCCCGATCCGCTAGCTCATGGAAAACTCGTCGACAGAACTTGTGCGCCGTGCGGAAACATGGACCTGGAATTATTTCGTGATCCATTATTCGGCAGCTATTGCAGAAAAATAATGAAACATCACCCACCCCTCAATACCCTCCAAGTGTTCAACAAGCTGGTTCGATCCTGAGCTGTTAATATGTCGTCGAGTTTGCACACTTCCTGATTCTGGGGATACCTGAATGTTGAGAACAAAGTTAGGAATGCCAGTGGCGTCAGAAAATGTGCTTTAGGCGGCTGGTGCACCAGGTCATCGTCAGTCAGCTAAAATGTACCGGCGATTTCCAAGCATGGTTGCGTTCGCAAATCTTAGCTGTGATGGAAGGAACATCATAATGTTTTCGCCAACAAGCATTACCAGCAGCCACCCACTGTCACTGACCTGGCTGCAGCTCTGTGCGTGTCCACATACAAGCGATTGAACTGTAGCACCGTGCGTGTGATGTGTGAAACATTAGGGTATGCCAACGCGTACGTACAATGGCGGCGTCGGCGGCCGCACAACACGTACAGGTGGTAGACCAGGTCCATCAACATGATTATGCCAAACTTTGGATCTTGTTCCGGGTTTTATTTTTGGAGTTTAGAATTAGAATATTGTTGTCTTCACAAAAAAAGCTTCGCACCGACAGTTCTATGTGATTTGTAAAGGCAGAGCGGCCGTTGACTGACGCTTTGTTGGGGGCATGTGCTCCCCTGTATTTACCACACGGTTCCCAGATGGTCTTCAGAGGGAAGGCGTTTTTGGTTCTTGTTCCAAGGAAGTTAATAAACCAGCGTTTATGTTCTCTTAGAAACTAAAGCTTCCCGTCAATCTGAAATATCATCAATTTAGTTAGCAAACACGTTTGCTCGAAGAATCGGATGGTGAATACAGGGTTATGTCGATGATAAAAATAGTTTCTGCAGGCGGCACGCATTGACGAACAGGCGCTAACTGAGTTTGTTACGCGTTCTTGGCTGGAAATCCGTGCTGAAATAATGCAATTAGGGCCATGTGTTGTTTGCTTGATGTTTGATGCCGTCCAATGGGTGGAATTCACAAAACAAAGTCAAGCTCACCGTCAAGCTCAACGTCAAAGTTCAACGTCAGATGTTTCGGCGTCACGCTGGCTCGTGCAGCAGACGCGATTTTCTAAACGAAGGGTCAACTTTGACGCATTCGTGTGTAAGACTGGATGCTTATCTAGCCAAAATATTATTATAGGGATGTAACAGAAGCGTTTTGTGAGAGTATTTCTGAGTTTCATGGATTTCTGAAAAGAGGCAAAGAAATGAATAGACGATCACCAACGTGGGTGCAAAAAATTTTGACTGCGGTCACTGACCGCCACATTATTTCAATACCATTAATCAGAAATTATTATAACTCAAAAATAAACTTCTGAAACGCTTGCGCTACGTCCTTAAAATAACAGTATACCGAGAAACGCATCCAATCATGCACAATAATGTGTCAAAGTTGACCCTTCGTTTAGAAAATTGCGTCTACTGCACGAGCCAGCGTGACGCCGAAACATCTGACGTTGAGCTTGACGGTGAGCTTGACTTTGTTTTGTGAATTCCAGCCAATGTCTTTTCAGATTCTGATGGTGTGTTGGATGTGGTATTTTTGTTATACGCACTTTGGGGGCAACGGCTACGACTTCGTCCAACATGAATTAAATACTGTATGTTCAGCTGGCTGTTTTCCAGAAAGGTTCACTTGTGGGCTCATAATCATGGGCCGCATGAGTTGACGACCAAAAGTTGCTGACGTTGGTTGACCACTGTACAATTAGGCCATTTCTGGGATATTTCGTCCTGTTGCCCTCAAGGCAAAGATGCTGGCTTTTTTGCCGGCCAACGGAAGTCACGCGATGCAACTGACGCACGCCAAGTCAAGATTTATCCCCTTTGTTGTGTTTTTTTTGTACAATGTGATGACACAAGATATACCCGCAAGCCATACAAATACATACATACATGTTCCTACCTACATTACCTTACATCAAGTTGTGGTTGCTAAAGGGTGTGTCTGACGTCTCCAAACCTGTTATTTTTTCTATCAAACAAAAATAATGCCTATTTCTCCTTTTAGCAAAATTCCACGTCCTAAAACTCGAAACCAACAAAATTACTTTCGTACTTTAATCAGTTTGCGGGCACAAAGTCTTCGGGTTCGGACTGAGCAGACGCAGACAATTTCGACACAAACCAGGTTCTGTGTGTTAAATGAAACATTCAGTGCGCCAACAATCAAGCTATTTTAGCAGCTGAAGCGTGTGTTGAGCGTTCGCGGGCATTGTATGGTCAGCTGGGCTGCGCTTTTGGTTAGGTTTGGAGAAATCAGACACACCCAGGGTTGAAAAAAAAACTTTTTTATTAGAGCACTGTTTTTTTTAAAAAAAACACAAAAAAATTATTTTTTTTTGCAAAAATTTTTTTAATTAGAAAAAGTAGCGCAAACGTCGTTTCAGGTGAAATGGAGGCACTACACAAAAATTTTTGAAAACTCAAAATTTTTCGTCACGTGACCTCTCACGTGGGGTCATCAACGCATGTACGAAGGCGATTCGGTTATTCTAGCAGGATCTGAACGTGACGTGGACTAAACACGACCATTTTATTATCAGTGTTTGTCGGTAGTATAAATATCACGCGGACGTGGTGGCGACTAACTGCGTAGATTGTCGCAGAATGCTAAATTTGATGAGCCAAACATAGATGATAATGATTCAACGACGATAGGAAACGATTACCGTTTATGTACTGTAGATGGTAAATTTCTGACCAAAGGAGTGATGTATCGGAGAATGCAAAATATGCTCCTCCAAAAAGCAGCCACTGGAAACAAATTAGTTGTTCTGAATAAGCGCGCCGCATCTGCAGACATTTTTATTCATGTCTCACATGCTTATACAAAGTGCGGGCATGATGGGAAATTGATTGAAACCTCATATTCGATGTGAATCCTAAGCTAAGCCCCAGGGGGCGTACTTGGCATTCTCCGGTACGGGTACCTGAATTCTCCAAATAGAGCCCCTGTGAATGATGCTCCCAAGACACTGAATGAAATGAAAAGTTTCTGTTCTATCTTGATCCTGCGCCAGTATACGTACAACTTGTATGTACACATGGTGACTATTCGTTTCCATACGCTCTGTATAACCGTTTCACAGATTGGTGGGGCTTCAATATAGAAAACTATGGTGCCGAAGAAGCATGCCCTGACTTATCATTTAAAAAAACTGAGGTCCATCACTTCTTTATGAGTCATTTTGGCGGTCAAACTAAGCGCCGCAGGCGCGATTTTGGGAAATTTGACCCTACTTAGAAAAAATTTTCAAACATTTATGCCTCAAAAAGGCCATTTTTGGGAGAATCAGGCGATTTTATTTTTCCGAAAAACTCGTGTTTTTAATTAAAAAAACAGAATATCCAGATATTCAAATGGCTCTTCAAAAAAAATTTTTTTTATAATTATTTTAATTAACCACTGTTTTTTTTGAAACAACCCTGGACACACCCTCTGTGTGCGATTTGATTTTTCTCAGTCAACAAAACAACTTTGCGAATCTAAAATTATAATGAAACAGGATGGAGAAAACTGTTGGTAAATTTTGCTGCAAAAAAAACAACAATACGAGCAAACCACAGACTGATAATCACACTAATAAAAAATGGAAAATTTATATTCAGGAATAAAAAAGCGGTAAGCTCATGAAAATATTTAACTGGTGAAGATTATGAGTCAAATACTGTCAAGTACTGTGTCAATAATCATGAATTCAAAGGGCTCATTGTACGTGACATGAACAATTGAAAAGTTTTGTAATTTCACTTTTACATAAAAAGAGTGAGAAGCGAGTTATGCAACGTCGAATCATTATCACAGCGTGGAAGCTTACTTACATTATGTTTCAATTCAAGACTTGTCAGTATCTCTGTTAAGCTTACCGTTTCGTCCCATTTATCTGTACACGAAAGAACTGTTATCGCCAGTTGTAAGCTACAACTCAATGATATCGACCCTTGTCTGCGGCTGCTGGCCAGCTGATGTTTCACTCGGAGTATTTATACCAGCTGGCGCATTGAGCAGTTCATTATTATTGCAGCCATTGAAGATCAATTTCGTGTCGGATGTTGTCGTTGTCACAATGTCAGCCGACACTTTTTCGATGATCAGATTGTTCGGTGTCGAAGAGACAGCGGTCAGCTGTTTGCGACAGTTCTGCCCGACACTCATCGATGTCGGACGGGCGCGTCGCAGCGGGGAATTGTGCGCCGAGCCCGTCGTTGTCTGCTGCCTGGAGCGATGCTGGTCCTTGAAACTCACCAACGTTTCGTTGCGACGGCGCAGCGTTGTGCGACCGCTGGGCAGGTGACCCGCACCTGGGTGTGACAAAAGGGATTATGGCATCGATATTTTGGCTAACATTACAGTGGTCAACTGAAGTGGTCAAATCACTTCGTCAACTCACAGCAGCCCCCAGTGAGCTCGAGATAAATAATACATGGTATTCGGGGAGAGTTGACGACACACTACAATGTGAGTTGACGAAGGGATTTGAATACTTGAGTTGACCACTGTAATATGAGCCCACAATTTGGCAGGTTACTGATTCCGGACTGGCAGCTGTTTTGTTTTGGAAACTGACACAAGTGATCCGCGACCTTTCAAGCTTGGTCCCGGGGTTACTTGGAGTCACTGCTAATTAGTTGCACCTGATGCTTCCTGATTTTTCGGACCCCTACTGAGTTCCGATCTCTGGGTTCGGCGCCTTATGTTACACGAACAAATACAGTATGATCCTCCGTAGGTACCAGATTACACTGACGAGCGCCCAGGTGCACCGCCTGTCTGTGAATACCCTAGTCGTTAATATACAAGTCAAAAATGGGTGACAGAAAGGCCGATAAAAATGCACTTCAGGTTCAATAATATTACTAATAATTCAATAAGACCAACCAGTTTTGAGTATGGTGCCGCCCCGTGCGCCTCCGGACCCGGCCCGTGCACTGGCACTGCGTTGTAGTCGATGATGGTGCACTTCATGTGAGTGGTGATGCGGATTCTCACTGGCCCGTACTCGGCCGTCCATACTGCGACGACGGACGGGCCTGGATCGACCTCTCGACCGGACTTTCACACTCGCACTCCGTGTCAGACGTTTGCTGATTCTGGATGTGTGAAACGTCACTGGATTGTTGGTGGCATTGGCTGGCTGGGTGTGGAGGATATTGTTGTTTCAATCGGAGTTTGTCAATTTCTTTTAACAAGTTACGCAATGAATAATACAGCTAAGTTCGACGAGCGTAAAAGTTGTTGATGACGGGTTCAGTGTAAAACACATGTCGCATTGTTCAGTAAGTTGATCATTTCAGTCCTAATCTCGCAAATTGATATTATCCGTCTTGATAGACCGGGCTGGACAGAACCGATCTGATCGAAATTATCGTGCACGAACACGTTCCCAAACATGCGACCCAACCAAAAAATGACAAACTCCGCCCCGTCGGCGGACGGCAAAGGTGGCTTGCGCGCCTCCATTGGTAACTTGACGTTCCAGGCGCCAGCGTCATATTACTACAACATGCCAATGACCTGTTTGTGCCATAAAGCGGTGGTGGATTGTATTCAGCATCGACCAACGTTTCACTTTGTGTGCGCGCCCTGGCCTTTCTGGCCAACGGCCCGGCCACGGTGGGCTGCCCGGCAATGTTTGTCATCAACGAACACAATTTGCTGGACATTGCTATCGACTGCAGTTGGTCGTCTTCAGGATTGTTGTCGGATGTATTTGGCAGCATCGCCTTTTTCGACGCGTGGCTTGCGTCGATCGGACCTGGAAAGTGAGCGGGAGTGATTTTGCGTGTGCACAGTGTGGTGTAGAGAGCAGGAACAGTGTTATAGTTACATGGTAATATGTCATCTGCTTCATTTTATCTCTGACGATGTCCACATGCACTGCAAGGCTGAGAAAACAGCTGAACACGAGCAGCTTGTGCACCTACTGTAGTAGTAGTTTGCCGGCTTCGGCCCGCCCCTGGGCACGTAGATTCGTCATGTTGACATATTGGTCCATTGGACTGGAACCCTGTGATCGGGTTTTCCTGATAGACATGATTCATCGCCCAAAAGAAACGAGCATTCCCCCTCCCCCCTAGACGAAAACAAAACGAAATGTTGAATCAGCCGTGATCTTACCCGTGACGGATCCTGCGGGTACCTTGGCGACTTTGGCCTTCATACAGATGGGGTCATCAGAGAGGCTGGATTGGTTGGCGAATCGCGCAGTGACCGTCCGTTGACTGCGACGTCCGGCCTGTTGTGCACCGATGATCCATTCTTCGGTCAACACCTTGACCAGTGTACGCCATGCTCGCATTGCGTACTTGTGCATCTGTGAGGACTGTGGAAAAAAATGACCAGTGTAAAATTTACTTAGTGATCGGCCACCGGTGTTGCTATGGGAAGAACGTTTCGATATTTACCGGAGTTTTCCGGTTACAACCCCCTCCCCCAAATAGGGGATTTTTTCGTTCGGGTAACCCATTTTGTGATCTAACTTTACCGATAAAAAAAGAGCTATTTTACATAATATTTCGTTCTTTTTGGTCAAAATCTTTGCCTTTCATGCACATAGAACCAAAATACAGTATATACGTACAAGGCGTTTATAAGACACAAAAACGTGTTGCAATCAGGTAGGAACCATATTAGAAAAGTACAAAAATTTTACATGGGGCTTTATTCGGAAGATGGTTCGAATAAAGCCCCATGGGGCTCCATTTGGGAATATAATTTTCAAAATCCGATTTCGCACCTACTACCGAATAGAGAACCAGGGGATGTAGCCGGAAAACTCCGGTACAAATCCAGCGAATTTCTACCGGCACTGTTCTTAGATAGATAATGAAATTTTTACGGTGGTCAAAGTTTGTGTGGTCAGTAATACATCAACGCAAAGGATATGTAGTTTAGCGCATTTGGCCACAAAGGGGCAGCATCCACAAAGACATTTTATTGTTACCAACTTCCAGATCAACGTGTTTCTGTGAGAAGAGCACCGTGCCAAGCGTACGACCGAACGCCTCCCAGGTTGTGTCCGCTAATGTACCACGTTGGATAAGGCAGTAATGGCGTTTGGCTGAAAGTTCGACTTTGTCGTAACAGTCTGTGTTGTGATTATTTTTCAAAGCGACAGAAAATACGAGGTCCTGCCCCCAGAATTGTCGCATGATCAAATGTCAAAAGTTCACATGAACGCACCAATCTCGCGGGCACTTGGTATCGGCACCGGTCGATTGTAGGTGCCATTCAACGCGTTGATCACGTCGTCGAAGTAGCGCGTCAGGAAGAACGCGTGCGCCTGCGAACGGATAAAAAAATTGTATCAGGCCTGTTTGAGATGACAATTTTTTAGACAAAAACTGAAAAACGACATCCATAAAATATGCCCCTTGTGAGAAACTAATTAATACTCGATGTCATCTCGGTGACCAGTTTGGTCCGGGTTTCGAGTTAATCATTGAACCTCAACACATCTTTTTTACAACGAACATGTGCCAAACGGCGCGTTGACGGAGGAGACTGATCATCACAAGAAATGTTTCATTTTCTGTCAGTACAACGTGAGCATGGCGTACGTTAGTCAAGGTGTTACCCATACACTGGTCAAGAAATGGGCCGAACACTGGTCAAAGTTGGTCGAACAGTAATCAAAGTGCTTGCCAAACGCTGGTCAAAGTGTTGGCCGTACGCCGTTCAAGAAGTTGTCTATGCGCTGGTGTAGATATATGTAAACCGCACACTGGTCATTGTTTTGGCTGTACACCTGTCAAGAATACCATGCACCTACATGGACGGCGTCTTCGTTTCCATTCCAGTCCTTCGATTCCCTCAACAGTTTGTGCATTCGTTCGTGACGATCGGCGAATTCGTGGAACACACGACGACAAAATCGAAGCGCCGTTTCGTAACCGCGACCTGAATTAGTGAAAAGGTAATGTAACAAACGATAAAGTCATATCAAATTCGGTGATCAGATCGAATCTGTCTGGTTCACATAAGTATTTTGATTTCAGGGTATTTTATGATTTGCCGGACGTTGTGATTGATTCAGATTTGTTGTGGTCCCCGGGCAACAGTGTTGTTACGCTGGTCAAATATTGTGGTCAGTCAGTCAGTTTTATGAGCATCAGCAGGAACACAAACACGAGAGATGACGTCATAATACGTATATGCCCCAACAAAATGGCAAAACGTACATACATACAGTAACCTCAAACAGCGGAAAAAACCATGCATGACCAAGTTCGCAGCCAATCCGAAAAGTGAAACATCACACCTTGCAACAATCGCCAGCTGACGAGCAGCGCTTCCCTGTCAACGCCCTTGAGCAGGCCGTCCAACTTCACAATTTCCATATTGTCGGGGAACTTTTTCGCCGCGGTCAACATTTTGTAATTGTTCAATTTGAGAATGGCATCGACAATTCTCGGCTCATTCGCCTGTCGTTCTTTCTCCGCGGCCGCCCTCGCAGCCCGCCGTTCGGCCGTACGCTTTTTCTTGCCCGGATCAGTCGGCTCTTCGGGCGTTCTGCGCTTGAAGATCGCTTGAAACATCGCCGGTCAAAACGGTGGGGGCTACTAGGATCGGTATTTTAGCATTGGATTATTGCTGTCTTCACTTCATGCAGCGCCTCGTCGTTGCAACATTTGTGATAAATGGAGCAGATTTATGCCATGATTGAATAGAAGCACAAGTGCGCTGACCTGGAAATTTTAAAAAAATATTTTTTGCACTTTTGAATCTCGAAATATCAGTCCAAAGCCGGCATGCGCTTTGTGGGCATCCGACTTTTTCTTCTGATTTTTTGTTCTGTGTTTTTTTTCAAGATTTGCAAAAGTTGATCATCTGTGCTCTGATAACAACGTTTACACGCCAGTTTACAGCTGTCAAACAATGTAGGTACCTACTAGGTATGCTGTATCAATTCAAAACTCACCTGGTCGGGCGGCACCCCAACCAAACCGGACGCCAGTGTCAGCAGCAGCACTCCCAAGTACATACAGTACCTAAGTACAGTACTATGTGTACGTATGAACATACAGGCCTCTGGTTCAGATTCTCAAAGTCTCTCACAAACACACGCAAACCAGAATAACGAAAATATTTTGTGTATGACGTTCAAAGTTTGTGTATGAGCATCAAAACATGACCCGCTTGCTTGTCACGCTTGGCGCTTTGGCGGCTGCTGTCTGGGGCAAAAAAATTAGACCGAGCCAGAACGCTAGAGGATATTGCGCGTCTCTCACTGCAAATAAACACGATGTGTCAGTTGTGTTCACCGTGTGACACATCTCCTGTGCATCCGCCAGCCAAAGTCACAGAGGGGGCCCAAAGTCACATTTTTTAAATGACATCTCATACATACTGTACTTTCGGGTTATCATACCGTGTGACGGACTCCCGGTTTGTTTTGATGTGAAATGGATTGCGTATGTGCATGACGTGATCTCTGTGAGATGTGCGGTAAAGGTGACCATTTTGACATGCAAAGAATTTCGAACAGTTAACGGTGGCCTGAAGCAATCACTGGTTTCTGGTGGTTATAATGGACAAATAGGTATAGGTATACATTACTATGAAGCGCTTGGCACATGATTTATAGTCAGTTAATGGTGTCAACCTAACACTCGACAGCACGCAGTATATGTGCACCTCAGTCGGCTTCCATACAAGAAGACTGCTTCGCGGGTGGCTCTGACCGGATCACATTGTGAGACGTTCCAGCTAATTCTATTATTGTGTTTTTTACATGCGCGTATCATCCAAACCAGCGCATCGCAAAACCAGCAACGAAACCGAAATTGTCTATTTATTCGAAAAAGCGCGCGGCGCGCCCCTTTATCCCAACAGAGACATCCTGTTGCTTAGCCGTTGCAGCTGGGGTCGGCCACAGGGCCAGAAAGCGGTGCCCAAATTTTCACCAAAAATATGATTGCGCTCCTTTGTTTGTGCGTCTACTTGCCCCCCTCCCCCCCGGGCTACAAGTGGCCGCATGCGCAAAGCCGCCCTCGAAATTCAACGACTTACAGTGAGGATAACGCGACATCAGAACCATCACAGATTTGCAGATTTGGACGCGAATTTTGTTTTTTTTAGTTTTGGTGATGGGTGACTATGCATGTACAAGTTTGTGTCCAATTATAATAGAGACCGTGCTGACAGACAGGAACATGCGCTTCGACAAAGAATGGGACTGAAATGAGCGGCGAACTTTTTTCTCTCTTGCCGTTTGCATGAACAAAACGTAATTGAAAAAATATAAGAAACACTGTAGCCCTAAAAGTGACAGCTGTGAAGACAGTACGAAAACTGTTAAAAATGGGCGTTAAAGAGGGAAACCCATTGAATTGTGACAATCGGAGTGATTATTGAACAAAATGCACATTCCATTTCTGCATTGTTTAAAAATCTGGTGGAGTTCAGTTGTTGCCCAGACATTGTAACCTTAGTGTTCGTTCAATAGAGCCAAGTGACCCATCAATTGTCAATTACATGCAAATTTTTGCGACAAGAAAGTATGTATGTTTGTCCTATTTTTGTCACAAACAGTGCTTACTGTTTGCGTCACAGCAGTGGAAAAAAGAAGCGCTTGCTCAAAACAGCCGAAATGGTCAGGAAGACAGCTTGTCATATCGGGATGGGCCCAGCTCATGTCCCGGGGACACGCACGAGCCTGCCCATGGTCTCTGATCATGTTATCCTGCTCTCTGTGCGCCCAAAACCGTCGCAAAAAGCAGGACACGTCAAAAACTGGACGGATATTCGTGTTATAACCGTTGTTTGTATCATAGCTTGACTTATATATCCGGGTAGAGCTGCATGCATGTATATTTTTTGGCAAAATGTCGCGCCTCCCTATTACCATTATATCCGTCTATGGCAGGGAGGAAGTGCTGGATGTCGCACGCCGGGGGATAACCGCTGTTCGGGCTTTCTAGTGATGGACATCCACAAATTCGCTGTATGCATATTGTCCACCATCGGAGTCACCCGGTAACCAAAATGTGCGAATACCCCAGCGAGCACTTTGAGGTGTATGGAATGTGAGCCCATCCGGCCCTTCCGCAACACAGTGACTTATATATCGGTCACCAAATGTGCTGCTCTGGCTTTCGGGCTTCGCTTTTAGCCATTTAGCGGCTGACTATCAGCACATACACCCAAACTGCCAGCACTTTTTTATGGCTCATGTGACCGAGGCTAAAATGTTGAAAAGCAAAATGTCACCCGAATTCCGAGCATACGCCTGCGCTTGCGTGTCCACAGAGATTCACGCATCCGCACCCGTAACCATTGCAAGTGTACGTGCAGATATTTGGGATCGTTTTTTTGGCTTGCGATGCTGACGTGTTTATACGTGTTTGGATTACATAGTACATAAATCACTGAAATCCTGAGCGATTGGAACTGGACGTTACTGAAACTTTGTTCGTGAAGAGTGCGTTCATAACCACAAGTATAGTAAACGGGGTCGAAACTCCGGTTATTCAGGTTTCAGTCAAGTCGCTCGTCGCCACATAAACTATCTGGAAACACAAATGGTCGCCCTATTTTCTGTATAATGATCTGCACTTGACTTTCGCAAGCTGTCTTCATTTCATTGTTGCTGACAACGTGGGACACAGATTACACGCGGTCAAATGTCCAAAACTGGAGCTAAATAGGCCACGACCAAGTTTACATAGATCAATATATTTTCAGGGAAGCAGCAAAAACAAACAGAAACAGTACCATGAATGTACAGCAATATGACCATGTTTCAAAGCACAGAATAAAGCAGATCAATGAGTGTACAAGTGTCATGTGTCACACTGTGAAACCTCTACACGAAGCGCACAATTATATTCGTACATAAGGTTGCCATTACTGTTGAAAACAAAACAGTTCTAAAGGATAGTACTTTGGACTGGTATGCAGTTCGCTGACAACGAGCACGCGTTTGGTCGGTCAGCCGATAATTTTTTCATATGAGGAAATTAAGTAAATTTTAGGCGGCAATGCGAACAATTCCGATCCTTATGCCAGCAAAGTGCATTTCGGCTATTAAAAATAATAATGGTCCAACAATAATATTTAGTCCCGCGGTACCATGATTCAAAACTACCCAAGCGCCACATCCAGTCCCATCATGACGACAAATCCGAGCATCGTCGCGCCAGTGGCCCACTTTCCATGCCCGTGCTCCCTGCCAGCCGGTACAATGTCCTCGAAAACGACATAGAACATGGTGCCGGCCGCAAACGACAACGCGTAGGGCAGGATCGGGGTCAGATATTGGATGGCGGCTGCTCCGATGAGCGCTGCGAACGGCTCGACCATGCCGGACATCTGGCCGTAGAAAAAGGCTTTCCATCGACTGAACCCAAGGCCGACCAATGGTAGACTGACGGCCATGCCTTCGGGCAGATTCTGTACGCCCATACCGATCGCCAGGGTGAGGGCTCGCGTGAAGGTCGATCCTGGAAGTATAGGTACACACCATTGGGGGTGGTATGATGGGCCAAATCGTTTAGTAGTCGTGAACGCAGCCAGACCAAAGCAGCTCTGAATGAGGGTGTGAAATAGACACACGACTTTTTTAGGCTGCTTTGACGATAGTGTTGACGATGTACGTTGACCATAGCCGTGCAGTGTGTGATGTCAATCGTGGTTTTGTTAGTCAGAAATTATAGTCAGCCAGTCGTTTTATGGAAGCAATTGCATATGAAAAAGCACACCAGTAGAAAGAAACAAAGAATAGGCACGTAGTAGCATGCATGACAGTTCTAACCAACTGATGTTTCACACACGTCGTCGATATGAACGATCCCGATTCCTAAATGGGCACTTTGCCAGATTGCACACATGGAGTATTCACACTCTAACTTTAAAAACATATTCATTATAGTGAATATCTGCGCGCGGAAAAGCAGTCTCGATCGTGGTGACCGAAAAAATGCGGAGGTCTCCCCGGATCATGTTGAAAGACGAAACGTATACCCTTCCCGGCTCCAACTAATTAAGTGGTCACTACAAAAAAAAGTTAGATCATACACGAACAATACGAACCTTCCGATGTGCCCACAGCCCCGAATGCAAGTCCAACGGCGGCGCCTTCGGGAATGTTGTGCACAATGATGGCAATGATCAACAACATTACACGTCGCCACGACAGGGCACGATGGGCGGGTGATGTTTCGGGATCGCACGATACAGCCTCATCGGTGGTGGGTGATTGATTGTCATCAAGGGTGATTGCTGTTATTGAAGCTTTTATTGAAGTCTGCTTATTGAAAACATAAAAAATGGGGGCACTTGAAATTGCAGATCGGACTGCCGCGGACTGATCACAAATTTTTGTGCCGGCTTCAACGGTGCAAGGTCTTCCTTTTTGGTGCCTGTCTTTGATAATACTCTCTCACTGTTCGGCCGTGCATCGGCCCATCGTCTGTGCTAACAATGCACGCGCACACATGTTCCCAAAACTGTTTCATTTTACATTTCTTTGGTTGCTCTTCGGTTACAAAAATGAAGATCCATTTTCCCCAAAAAAACCTGTTGTGCCGTTTGTGGACACCGGTGCAAATTTGGCCTTCCCGAATTTCTCATCACCCGGAAAGTAGATGCCCAAGTCACTGCCATCTGCACTGTATTTGTGGCGCTTGTCGTGTTTCTCATTCTCCTGCGAATAAAATCAGGGAGTGTTTGGGTCATTTTGGGCGTTAATCCACTGGTGGTGATAACGGCAGGGGACCAAACTTGGCTTTGTCTTGTGGTCCTGTTGATCTTTTTTTGTACCAAGCAAGGTTTGTTTCGTACATTGTCACTGGTGAGACTGATTTCGACCGACTAATGTGAAAGTTGTTCCCAAGCAGCCAACGAAAAGTTGCACACTGGTCTAAATTCGAGAATTCATGAAATAATCCAGTAGATGTTTATGAATTCGGCTCTTTCACACTACTTAACATTGCCAAATAAACTGGATTATCATGATGTCCAACAACCGACCTCCCCTTGTTCATGCAAGAAGTCAGCGACGGACTCATTGCGATATCCGAGCCATTTCAAGAACACATCCGTTCCGTAGACAAACAGCGCGCCGACAAGAAAGCCTCCTGATACGGGTGCCCAGGCCCATTGTTTGCCAATTGACCGTGCGGCAATGTCAAGACCCGGCGCCAACAGGGACCAGAACGACGCGGCTGTCATGACCCCGGCAGCGAAACCGAGACTCGTGTCTGCAACATACAGATTGCGGTGATTTGGTTTATTGTCATGGTCTCGAATGTATGTGGATTTGTTTTTTTTTTCGCGAATATTTTGCACCCTGTTTATGGTGACCAGGAGACCCTCTGAACAGCAGGGTACATTTCTGAACAAGATTTTCGTCCCGAACTGCCGTAAAACCCCACAGGTGTTCCTGCGGCTTCAGCGGTACATCTGTATTAAAGGTCCCTTACCTGTAATACCCAATCTTATATGTCTTTTTTTCTTCTTTTCTGCTATTTTTTAAACGGGGACCATTTTGAAGCCGTGAATTTGTCATGTTATACGGCCCTGTATAAAAATGAATAAATTGAACTGAATTGTATCACTATCTCTATCAATCGCCTTGATTTCCATATGATTGAGCGGAAAATTGTTCAAAAATCAAGAAAACTCACCCAACAAGCGCATGCTTTTCGGTTTCCAATACAGAAACACGACGGCCGCCCCGACTGCGGTCATGAACCACGTGAAACATCCGCCAAGCAGACCTTGCCAGATGGGTGATATGGACTCAATCATGTTGTTGTTGGCGTCGAACTTGCTTCAAAGTATTTTTTTCGAATATGTTTCTGTTCGATGTCACAACAACACCGAATGAAAATAAAAATTTACTCAATAGCACCCACAAATGGGAGTTGAGTTGACTAATGTGTGTTGACTTACGGATGTTGATGCAAATGGGGTACATGTTGTTTGAGTGGGCACGCTGTGTATGTACCTATGATCTGTTATCGATTTACGAACGACAACATTTAAGATGCGCCTTGTTTGCTCTTGAACTCAACCGATAACACGTTGATGTCGCACCTCCAATTTGGGAGCGTGTGGTTGATCTTACACGAGGCTGTGTTTGAGACTGAGTGTTGTGCCCATCAACGTCAATCAATGCTAAGTGGAAAAAAATTGTGCGAGAAATGTGAGAGATCCTTTCGTTTACGTTTCATTTTTCCCAGGATTTCCAACGTCGTGGGTGATGCTTTTTTGGACACGGAGCACTTCGCGCGCACGCCTCCATATAGAGTCTGACCTTATGTATGTAAACCGCTTTATAACCCAACGATGTTTCCGAGAGATAGCGTTTTGTCTTTGACACACTTGTTGTTCACAGTCGAGTGGCTTTTTTGTTATCAGCAACAAGAAAGGAAGTGCGTGAATCATTTTCACATACAGTATGTAAAATCATCCGATGTTTGTCTGACAACAACCGGAAAGTGACAACAATCTTTTACCGAAACTTGAGGGTTCGATATATAAATACTGTATGATCAGAAGTGTTCTTTTCGGTGTTACAGTGAAAAGCATCCGTATCGGCCGGCATGTTTTCAAAACCTCATAAAAATTGATCAAGAAACCCGATTCGTGTCAATGGAAATTTGAACGAGCAAGATCTACAGACGCAGGTGTACCAACACAGTATAATCGTCTGGGCCGAACAATGCAAACACATGACACACGAAAAGTTATTTTTGAAACTGTGTTTTGCTTTCTGTGCGCTCAAAGCTGCCAAAATGAGAATCAATAGACGCACACTGAACATTTTTACGGTCGAACAATACGCAATGCTCTGTGGGAATTACTGACGAAACTGACTGTGTTCCTCAGCTGTTTTAGCTGTTTATTCAGTATGAGTCAACTTCGAAACAAGGCTTACAGCCGGAGCAAAACCAACCGATACAACTTGTATATGAAAGAGAAAAATGTTGCTGCGACAGGCGTTGAATTTAGCGTATTTCACACTCGCTGCTGCGTTGTGTCTGTTGCTCGTGCATCAAATCACTCCCGATTTGCGTCAATCGACTTGGCACCTATTCCATGATGTTTCACACGAACAGCAAAATGCGGGGCCACTCACAATAACAACAATGCCAGCTTCACATCAATTCAGCTCGGGGATCAAATCTCGGAACAAAATAGAATCTCGAACTTCAACCCCGAGCCCAAATAATAATCGCAATCGCAGCACATTCAAGCTGGTGCACGCGATCAAATTGGCTCGATTGATCTCATTCAACGAGCACTATTTCGATTCGCACGTCGATGCCTTGGATGCAGGACCGGATCAGTTGGGATATCGAGTTTATGATGGAGTGGTAAATGTTCTCGGTGAGCATTGCCTTTGTGAGCTTTGGGGGGAGGGGCTTCGGAAAAAAACAGCGGGGTATAAGATAGCGGTTATTGAAGGCTGCTGCCATGGTCTGGGATTGGGCATGGCGCCAGCGCCTTTTGCTTGGGGTAGGCTTGGGCTTGGTGGCCGCTAGCGTTCTACTCCACCGAACTTTCCACTGAACCTTCCACTCAAGTTTTTCCACTCCTTCGTGAATATCCGCCTTACACTGTGTCAGTTAAAAAATGTTGAACCATTCAGCGAACGACGGCAAAACGCTGCTCGGTCCACCACAATCACGCGAAACATTAGGACTATTGCTGCAACAGATGCGTTTGCGAATCGGCGTTGAGGTGGGCGTGATGTTCGGGGTGTTCTCGGCAATGGTGCTTTCACAATGGCACTCGTGCACAAGGTTAGGCATTAGGAATTTGGGAAATAGGAAAGTCGTAAAACTTAAAGTGCACTTCGCCTCGACGCGCAGGGAGGCGGAGTTTTTCAATAATGATGCTTGGAGGCGTATTTTGTGCTGTTGGCCACCCCCAGTTTTGACCAGCGTAAAAGTTGTCCGTGCCAACCAAGAATTAACTTCGATCATATGTATAGTTCCTGATTATTGCCACAAATCCGCAATAAAATACATAAATGTTATGAAGATTCCAGGTACGATTTGATTGACGTGAAAATTCGACCACAATTGAAACATCATCTGAGTCGATGGTCCAATGTGACACGATACATACAACAGAGCAGTCTGACCGCTGTCAAGGATTACGACGATTGTGGGTGATTTTTAGCAGTATAGATTCCATGATCACAGATCTTATTATTGATTGTTACTATTGATCATTACTCTTGCAGACTCGGTGGACTTCGTGTACATAGACGCAGCACACGATTACTGTAACGTGTTGGATGACATGAAAGCCTGGTGGCCGAAAGTGGCCGTTGGGGGACTGCTCACAGGTTAGGGGGTGGTGGTGATGTTTCACTGGTTATGTGCCTGTCATACCTTTGGTGAACGGTTCGTCCCGGGCTTACCGTGATCACGTGATTCAAGAACACGTCCATAATCACATGTTTTAAGCAAAGGATGATTCTGGGCAGGTTCTGATATCGAGCAGTGCAAAAGTACTTCGCGGACATGTCGTAAACAGCTTTATGGTCGAAATTAGTTTCATTGGTACATCTGGAATTCAAGTGAAGTTAAAGGCCCTGACGGGCGATCGTCAAATATTTGACACCGTTCGTTATGTGAATTTCAGGCCACGACTTTTTCACGCACAGCGAGGGTCGCGAGTTCCCAGACCGATTCGGCCGTATTTTCCCGGGCAACTGCCGGGGTCACAGACATCCCGAAGCTGTCAAGGGTGCCGTCATGGACTTTGCGCGATCGATAAACAGACACGTTTTTGTGACGTACAAAGCGCACGAATGGACTATGGCCATGTCATGGGTGATACAGAAACGAAAGGGAGACTGACGCTATTTACAAGTCCTCTGCTCAACATATACGATAATATTGATTGATTGGCTGTGATTTTTTTAAATGTGATCATACCTTTCTTACATCTGGCTAATTATATGTATCCTTGTAGAAAAGATCGTGCCTTTGTTACTTCTCGCGAACTGTGTATTCTTTTAAGTACGCCAACTACGCCAACTACGCCAACACGAGCCCGATTTCGCAGGTGGCGTAGTTACAAAACGCAAAGAAAGAGAAATCCTCATGCACCACGTTGTATATTCTACAACGTGTAACATTTCAGAGATCAGCAGCCACGTATGAATGTTTCACCAATCTGCCACCTCCGAAATCGGGCTCGTGTTGGCGTAGTGTTACTATATGTACATGTACAAAACACATTGAACTCAGGTAAAAATGCATCAAAGGGATCATAAAAGTTCGTCATAAAGAACTGGGGATCATTCAGGGTTCTGCGATCATTCACTCATCCTGATAGCTGATTCGGAAATGTCTTCTTCGCTGTTCTGGACTCAAACTTCGTCGTCGCTGACGTCTCGGTCGATGCTCATGTTCAGATCGCTCTGAGGGAAAACGCTGCTTTTTAGATTTGACCTTCGGGTTTTCTTACTTCAGATTCGCCAACGGAGCAAATAATCAAAATAGGGCTGCAGCACATAAACCCAAAAATGAGCCCGGCCACGATTGACCGTTTTTTAACTTTATGAACCAACCGTCCTCCAACATGCGTTCGTATCGGCACAATCGGCAATATTTCCAGTGTTCAAACGGGCATTGTGGATTATCGCACTCATCTGCATCCACGGGGCACATATCATGGAGCAGGGTGCATCTCTGGCCGAACCAACACGACATTGTATCACGACTGCAAATTGACGAATATTTTATGATGCGAGCGATATCAAACTTGATGATCAAAATCGGAGCGCACTGGTCCTGCCTTTTGGTCACGTGACTTTCTTGAATTAGGGAATTGGGAGAACTGTGGGGCCCACAATTTTTTCCGAAAGTATTTTCCCTTCTAATATGAAAACTTTTTAGCCCGCTAAAATGGCTCCAGCACAGCTCAAATCCTGATTCAAAAGGCACGACCAAAGCAACCAACCACTTTTACCAACGTTTGATGTCGCTCTGCTGTGCAGCCTCGATTCGACCTACTCTCATGGACGGGATGTGCACTGGGTCATCGTCAGTGTGAATGCACGCCAGATGGCCACGTGGACGCAATGGAAATCGACAAATGGTTTGGCACAAAACATTATGCCGATTGGGGGAAGTCTCAGTCTGTCATGCCCTTTCGAGCCGAGGGATGCCAAAATACATACGGCAACATTCAAACACAAAAACTGACACCAATCCACTAACGTGCACTCTCTGGTTGCCATGTGTCGTTTACAGGGTCGTTTCGGCCTCCCGATTCTTTCTCTCACGTTCTTCCTGACCGAATGTTGTCTTTCGTCGTTGTTGTTGCTGTAGCTGATTCTCGGCCGTTTGCCAAAAGTGGACGTACTACTACTGCTTTGGCTGCTGGTGCCCCGTGTGGGTGGTGTGGGCAATAGAACACGTTTGGGAGCATTCGTCCACAGACGACCGGTTGGACTGCTGCTGCGACGAAACGGCATGTGCACGACATTCGGGGGAGACTCGGTCACGTGGCCGCCACTGGGGGTGGAGGGCGTGGCTGGAATGGACGCAAACGGTGGGTTCAGGGTTCAGTCGGGTTTGACCTATGGCATCAAGAATAATTCAACTTTTCGCCGATAATACCACTAATTTTGACTACAGTAAAAGTTCACCCCGGACACCCGTTTCGGTGGTCAAAATACGTTTCGTACTTGAGACGTGATCAGTCAAACTGTGATGCTGGTCTGAACAGCGAAGCGAGCCCAAGTCTCATTACCACTCGTACCCAACTAATACTAACCAAATGCTCCCGGCGTCGCATGTGTTGTTGCGTCTTCAACTTCAAGCTTGACATTTTTTGATGTTTCACAGTCTATTGCCGTGTTCGGTCGCGTGGCACTATTGAGTGGATGTCGCCACAATTCGTGCAATCGAACCAATTCCCGAACATCGGATCGAAATCGATTGCAATATTGACAGGTGATAATCGACGCCTCACCATCGTTGTAGAACAACATTCGACTGCTCATCGTTGATTGGTCAGATTTGAATTCTTAAATTATCATTATTATTTAATTCAATTATCGATTGTTTCGACTCGGTGTCACAGTAAAAATCCAATATTTTTAACTGGGGGTTAAAAAATACTGCAAATTATAAAACAGATAAATAGGCAACCACAGGTATTTTAATTTTAACGATGCAAGTCGGTGTCCTGCTGCATGATCATCACAAACATGTCACTTGGTTATGCATATATCAGATGATTGATTGCAACGTATTAACATGTTCAAAAGCACCACTAAACAAAGAACTATAGGTTTCACTACATGCGTATAAAAATGGGGACATAAAATGTGCAAATGTGCAAGTATGATCATTATCATGCTCATGGACTCAGAAAATGAAGTCAACAGGTTTTAATATTTATTTATGATAAAAAATGTTTATGAAACATGAGAAGGCAGAACATAGCAACTTGTTTTTAATATTATTTATTATGCACACTTTCCGAGCCATAGTGGCGCTGGCAAGGGCGTATGGGAAAAGTTGGCAGCGCGATAAAAAATATGTAAAAAAGAACAACAGCAGCAAAAAGAGTCGCAGCGTGCGCGCGTGTGAGCAAGAAGTTCATCAATCAAACTACAACCCGACAGAACCGCGGCTACAGTACATGAACAGGGTACAGTTTTGCATTTTGCAGCCATGGTTGAAAAGATACTGAACGGAAACTGTCCCGTACCAAGAAGCACATGTAAGACGGTTTTTGGGTGCTGGTTTTCAAATTCGAGTCAGACACCATGGGGTCTCATGATGTCTGTAACTGCAATTGAAACCAGGCAGCATGCTTGTGTATTGAATACCAGTTGAGAGCGCAGTTTTTTCCTAAACTTGCGCTGGTTCTCTGGCAAACAACGTCTGTTTAAAGTTGAAATAACGAAAAACACTTTTGATTAATCCGACATGGAGCGCAGCTAAGAATGCACAAACGCAAAAAGAGGTTGAAACCTGATGCGAATAGCGATATTCGTGTCCAAAAATGAGATCGGATTTTCTCTTTTTCTCGGTGCCGCATCTTCTCTATACCTACTAGGTATCATAATCATTATAGTGACAGCGATCGGAGGAATACATATGCGATCTAGAAATGCACGCTTTTATGGGTCAGGAGCGGCAATCTGATTCCGTCACAACATCCCAACAGTTGCGTCTGTCTAGCCGTTGTTGCAAAAACACCAAGGTCGGGGGAAAAATGCTTCTGTGTGTCTCATCAGTGGCATATGTAATTCGTGGTCATATGCGTTGTGGCAAATAATTTTTATAACTCAATTTTAGCCTGATGCTTGTCAGGTGTTTTGTGACGCAGTGGCGATACCTATATTTATAGTGGGTTCGAAGGGATTCTGTTCCGGGTCCGTTCGTTTTCACAAAACGGGGCAAGTGCACTAATGCAGGGCTACCGTCAGTGCTGGTGTACCGCTTGGCCAAGAGGTGTGTGAGAGCAATCCAATTTCAAAAGACTCTCAAGAATACACCCCAAACGCGCGTAACAAATTCCCTGGTATCCGCTGTACACGCAATCTTCCACTTGCTTGTCTGCATACCCGAAATCTTAGGCGCCCCAAGTGCATGTCTGAGTCTGATGATTGGATAAAACAGATGCCCCCTCCCCTAGCGTACGCATGGCGCAACAGTATACACACTCAGTGGTGGGTCCCCTTTCCCCGGTAATAATATAGGTATGTATAGTAAATGGTATACATGCCCCCACTGGGGTGCTACTGTGTGTGACCTCTCAGTATTTGGATCCGATCCTGTGTCATGCGGGATGCGGCAAGCAAAAAGCACCCAAGCTCCACACGAAACGGAAACAGGGAGAGTACCGCATAGCTGTTGTAAATGTGCTGGTTACTGGCTCGCATATGTGTGTGAACACTTATGTATGTAGGTACGTCACACTCAATCAGTCAGTTGATGAAGCAATGTGGGCATGAAGGGTTACAGAGAATAGAGAAATAATAAACATCAGACATCGGAAGCTGTAATTCATATGATTTATTCAAATCAAATTTGACTCAAATCAGATTTTCGACATAACAACAAATTCACATGTAAAGCCAATGTGATAATGGAGATCAAAATAACAATCTGCAATCATGAATATGGCAGAAAACAAAAACCTCTGAATAAACATGTGACATAATCAATCAAAAACAACAAAATCAATTCCACAAATCAGAACTCTTTCTTCAAATTCAGACAATGTTTCGATTTATTCGCGTCCAGTATGAACGTGCGTCCGCGTAATGTTTCAAGTCGGGGTCGTTTCGGCGATCGTGGTTTGTCATGTAGCTGTTTGTAGTAGCGACACAGTCGACAGTAGGCCGTGTGCTCATAGGCACATCCCTGGACGCCGCACGCTTGCGGATTGATCGGACAGGGCGCATGCAGGTGACGGCAACGCTCACCGAAGTGACAGAAACGCGCCGATCGACTGCAAATGTGGTCGGGGTATTTTTTAAAGACTGCATTTGCTCGCGAGGGGTTCTTATTCGTACAGTTTTGTCAAACAGCAACAGCCGGAAATTAGAATCAGGCCCGAATCAGTTTACCAAGACCACCGATATACATACTATCACCACATCAACCGGTCAAGGCCAGGTGTGTACATATTACGGCATAAACGCCTGGTGTTTGTTGACCAATCCTGTCCAATCACCAAGTTATATGTAGATATAGCGACCGGCCATCATGACGTTCATGTCAAAATGCAAGAACACACAATTCAAAACTCGAAGAAAACGAACAAAAAAACCCGTTCAAACCTGCATCTCACTTCGGTCATGTGCTTTTTGCACGTTCGCAACGCTTTGCGTTTCGGCTGGAATGTGGGCCGATGAGACGCCGGAGGTGCGGAACCTTCACGATCCCTGTCATATCGAAGAGGCGATCTCAATATTATGCGTTTCGGATTGATTCTCGAGTTTGAATGTTCGATTCTCGGTGTCCACCTCCACGGGCGCGGTTTGTACGGTCGATGTTTCGACTTGATTTCGTCCGGCGATTTTGGTTTGGGCGATTCGCGTTTTTGCGTTAACGATGCCACGCTCGGTGCTGATGGTGTTTTAGATTCGTGGTCGTCGTCCGCGGCTGAAACATCACGTTATATATACATCAGCTGTGGTTACGCAGCGTGTTTTTGACAGGCAGTTTTCATGTATGCATGTACGGGTGGTGCACTCAGTCAGCGCCAGTGCGAGCGTGCAAAAGATGGTCATGTGACTCCAAACTTGTTTGGAATGCATAAATTATGTAACATGAGACACCATTCGGTCAGCATGAAAGGGATGCACTGACATAACGAGTGTGTTTTTGTTTCACAATCACAATACCAGAATCCATCCCAACAAGGAACCAATTCGGCCAGGTAGTAAAACGCCAAAGTCCAAAAATTCCCCCTCTTACTCACACACTGTGCTCTCGGCCGGCGATTCAGGCCTGTACTGTTCCGAGATCGGATCAACTTGAGCTTTTTCTTGTTCTTGTGGTGTGCTGCCTGCGTCTGCTGTCGCGCTACTGCTGGTGATCACTGGTTGTGTCGCATGCACACTCATGCTCACTGGTGGTGGTTGGTACCATTCGTTGGTTTGGGTCGAATTCTCGACTTTATTGGTCTTCGTTGATTTAGGTTTCGATCCCGCAGCGTCGAGCGGATGACGGAACAGCTCGTGAATTCGCACCAGATTCGGCGCATCCGACGAAAATTGATTGCAAAAACGACACGATTCCACCCAGCCACCGCCATTGTCTTTGCTGTCAGCGTGGAACAGCATTCGTGAAGATGTCGATGCCATATGTTTGGATTGACAAGATTGGTGTTTGCTGCCTGAAACGAAAATTAACAGTGATTTCTGACATTTATACGAATCGGAAGAGGGTAAAGACATAAAATAATCAAAAGAGCCGGACGACGGAGCGATAGAGTGCAGTCCGTTCCTACAGATTTACCAACAAAAAACATTTTTTGTTCATATTCAGTTCTAACCATAAAGAAGAACAAACAAACAGTTCATTTTGCTGAAAGCGAACGAATCAAAGCTGGATGTTTACCAAACACTCAAAAGGCAAAAAAGGGAGGAAGAAAATTGCATCAAATAGAAAAAGACAAGCTTTCAGCTCATACATGCTAATCTTAAACATTGCGGACAGAAAAGTATGGCCATTGCGACCTGGGTACCCACGTTACCCATGTTACCCATGTTACCCACCATGCAAAAGATAGGAAGCAGATTTTTCAAAAAAGGCGGAAATAAGATTTGGAATTACAGGGTGTCAACTAAATATGTCCACGTGTGTTCGGGATTGGCAAAAAGCAGTTTTTTTGGCTGCGGCTGCCTCGCATATCTGCCTTTTGCCGGCTGTGGGTACCCAGGTCGCAGTTTTGGAATTTCTGCTTTTCCCATGTATAAGATTTCGCGCGCGCGCGAATTCTCCTATTTTGGGGTACCCTGGGTACCCAATTGAAAATAAATTTGTATTTGCATGCACATTTAGTTTGCACGCGCATTAGCTTGTGCATGCAGCATGCACGCGCATGCCTGCGCGTCCTGTTGGAAAATAACAATGAAAATAATCTAACTATACAGAATTTCGTTGTGATGGTATGCACGCGCATGCCTGCGCGTTCTGTGTTGTGTGTTGCCTGTGTTGCGTTGGGTGGCCCAGTTCTAGTTGCGCCACTACGGTCTCACGGTTGTCGGGGTGTCTTATTGGTGTTGGGGTGCTAATCTAAAATGTGTGTATGTGTCAAATGTCTAGTGGTGTTTTTCTAATTGTGTTTTTCCAATTGACTTGTAATTATTCAAACTATCATGACTGCACTAAGCCTGTCTGTATGTGTCAAATGAATAGTGGTGTTTTTCTAATTGTGTTTTTCCAATTGACTTTTTCAAACACGTTTCGACGACATGTATGGCTGCATGTTGTTATTATTCAAACTATCATGACTAAGCCCGCGGCGTGATACGGCGTTACAGTGTTCGGAAATGCTGTTTTTCTGACTATCATTTTCACACTTACGCCGTAGTCGGCATGCATGTGCATGCAAGCGCATGCGCATTTCGACCTGGGTACCCAGGGTACCCACGCTTTTTTCGAGAACATTTCGACCTGGGTACCCAGGGTACCCAGGCTTGTGGCGCAGACCCTGTGGCTGGGTAACATGGGTAACATGGGTAACGTGGGTACCCAGGTCGAAATGCCCAAAGTATCACGTTACAAACCAACCCGGTCGAAAACATGATTACCTCCACTTGTTGTGAAGCACCCAAGCACAAAAAACATGGCATATGGCAAGCAACGACAAGACACCACTCTGCCTGTTTGGTTTATACACTGTCTCGGAAGCTGGGCTAAACATGAAACATTTTGTTGTTCGCCATGACAATGCTAATCAACAGCAGCCAATCAGCGCGCGCCGAATGTTGCATGTTGAGTTTCGAGACGAAGTATAAACGGGTGACTACGGTATGTAGTTGGACCAGTGAACCGGTGGTTTTATGCGCCCGGCATGGCATGTCAGTTGGTTTGGAATTTTTGAACGAACAAAGAAGGACTTAACTACACCCAGTCCATCTGGGACTGGGAGAGTGGTGGAACTTCATAATGAATGTTATGCTGAAATGGATGTATGGTGATCTGAATTGGAAAGCGAACGAGAATTATACTTTGAAATTCGATGAATACCTGCACATAGCTCTTGCGTTAAGATGTTTATTGCATAAAAGTCTGGAGCAGCATTGTTTGTCTGCGCAAAAAACGTCAACAAGAAACACACGCAGAAAAGCACAGCGCAAGAAAAGCGACATAGCGATTATCTGAGAGCACGCAGCACAGACAGACAGCCAATTCAACTCACAAGGATGATGGATGAAAACGATTAGAGACAGCGCTGTGTCGCAGTAACGTGGTAGATAAGAATAAAACAACCAACACACACAGCGCAATCTAACAACGATATCAGCAGCCCAAACGGGTCACCCACGGTGAACTCGCATGTTTAAAATGGAACATTCAGTATCATCACCAGCAAAACACCCACTAATCGTTGTAATAAAAACTTTAATTCAAATTTCCGACCCATCACATCATAAACTATGATTTGAATTGCAGTCAATGACAAGACCGGACGAATATTTCAATTGAAAGAGAACAGACGTGTATGAGGGAGGGGCGCTTATCTGTGTGGATGTTTTTATTCAAAGTCAGACGGCTTGCAGTCACGTATGTCAAATGGCGACAAATAGTTTTCATTATGCAAGTTTTTTATTCTGCTTTCTGGTATACCTTGAAACATCAGGCCACGCCACATCATTTATGTCGACTTCCAAATGTTTGAAATGTGCGATAACCAAATGTGCGTCATTAAACAACCGCAACCTATGTGGACTTGCTTGGCGTCAGGGCTTGACGATCGTCTAACAAATGATGACAGTGCAGAACCTGAAAACCAGATGCATCGTTGTGTTGCATCTGGGACGGACGGTAGATCGGCCAAAAAAGTTTGTGATGCATTGTCTCTGTTTTTTGTGTGTAGTGGCTTCACAATAAATGATGTTTGCAATGTCTGCTCTTGTATTGATACAATGGAGAACATTTATTGTTTTTGTGTTTGCGCTACTGCTGTTTGCCAAAATAATCGTCGTATGAAACAATGGCGTAATGCACAATGAAAATAATTGAGCCACGCCACTCCCTCACAGAAACAGACTGTTACCCAGTTTGACCTGTGTTGCAGCCAGGGTTGAAAAAAAATTTTTTTATTAACGAGCTTTTTTTAAAAACAAAAAATTTTTTTTTGATTTTTTTTTGACGAAAATTTTTTTTATTAGAAAAAGTGTTGCAAACGACGTTTCAGGATAAATGAAATCGATGCAACATATTATTCAAAAATTGAAAAATTTTCGCCTGAGACCCAACTTGTGTGGTGACACCCGGTAGCATTGTGCAGATTCTATGGAATCCTACCAGTCTGAGGTTGATGTTCACTAACGATGTACTCTAATGTATGGTAGCATGCCGTACAATGTATTTTAATGCATCTAATGCCGTATATCTGATATACGACCATCAAAATATCGATTACAGCCCAAATCTTGCGTGTCAGATCGACTTTGCGCGCCCGGTTTTGCACCAGACCTATGTATATACATGTGTAGTAGCATGCAGTGGTACATAATCGGTGCCACATCACTATAAAAGACCATCCCCGCGCATCCCTGTACGGATTTGGGGACAATACAGGGCGCCGCAGGCGCGATTTTGGAAAAATTGTCCCGTCCACAGAAAAAAAAGTGCCAATTTTTTGCCTCGAAAAAGGCCATTTTTGGTCATTTCAGCCCATTTTGGGCAACTTTTTTTTATTAAAAAAAAAGCAAAATCTGAGTTTCACAAAAAAAATTTTTTTTTAAAAAAAAAATTTTTAATTAACCACTTTTTTTTAAACAACCCTGGTTGCAGCACCACGAGCCGTGGACATCTATGGTTCTGAAAGTATAAGAAAGATCAAAGTATCGTTTGCGACAAATGTCAAGATGCGACACGCGTGTTTCAATCGGAATCGACTGCACTTTGCTTTTAGCTCATTTCTTTGTGTGGGGCTCGAAGCGAACAGAATTGCGGATTATTTTTGTTGCTTGCGACACTTTTATGTGAATTTGTCACCCGGTATCTGTGAACAAACACATCGTTTGAGCTCCATTTTAGTCGTTGACTATGAATCCAAAAACAACCAAAATGCGCTCACACGCGGACGAAAACAAAGTGATAAGAAAGTGATAGGCACGAGGTTGCAGAAAATAGGACGACGCCAGTCGTCATCGAATGACGCCATTTCCAATCATTCGCCGCAAATTTTTAAAACCCGACCCCAAAATTTAGGAAGTTTGCAAATTATGAACGTGGAAAGGAGTTTCTTGGTGACGGAAATCCACTTGGGTACACAAAACAGGATCATATCATGCACATATACACAGGGACATAAATACAAAAAAGACGAACTTGTTGAAATCTAAGCACAGCTGCACCATCAAACTGATAAAGATGACGGCATGAACAGGTCAGCAAATATAACAACAGTATCAAAACAACCTGGGAAAGTTCCACATCGAAAACTCCCTTTCCGGAAAGTGTAACGGTGTTCAGAAAAAATAAAATGTATCCACAAATCGACCACGATGACATTTCGAAGTTGAGCTTGTTGGAACGCACATTCAGCGGTCAAAGGGTGCACTTATTATCAACCGTCTGCAATTATGTGCGGGATCCGGTGGACAGGAAGAACTTGTGTAGAAGGTGAGTTTTGGCTTGCGTAAGATGGATGGATGCTGCCGTTATTATTACTTCGGCTAATGTGATAGGCTTGCTTAGCTCGGCTTTGTTGGCATGAGGACACTTGTAAAATTTGTTGGGTGGTTTCATCGACTGATTAAGATTTATGTAACAATTACTGTCATGCGAAGTAACGAAGGCAAGCAAAGCTCGTACAGTAGGATCGGATCACCAAATTTTGAAACCAGTCGTATAAAATGTGGTAAAAACATGTCAAATGTACCCACAATGCCACAAGTGTTTGCAGCGCCCCGATTTTCGGCGACGCGTTTCACTCATCGTTGGCCTGGCAACACATCGACCGGGTGACGTTGCTGCAGAAACACATGCTGCCGGACATGGACGGACTGTTGAGACTCGAGTCAAGTAGCGGACAGCGGATGTGGGTGATTGAGAAGTGCGGTGGTACGAATTCATGTTGTCGTCAGGAGGACAATAATATGCCTTGGCATGTCCGTGATTAATTTGTATGAATATTTTTTTTCGCGTTCTATGGTATGTAGTTACAACAAAAAGGCAGACCGATCCGCTCTGACCATCAAATTTATCATTGTTGTTGATGTTTCAGTCTGATCAACCCAAGCAAGGACGTGCATGCGATGGACAAACTGTCGTGGTATCTGCGACACGCCACACACATCCGACAATTGGTCATATCAATTGACAGCTTCTGGTACAGAAATGGCATTGACATTGGACGGCAGACGCTGGGTGAGTGGAATTCGTGTTTCGTAAAATGCGTGTGGAGTTTTGGCGAATGCTTTCTCTCGGTTCTCAGAATGGCCACCTCTTCTACATGCTAATATTTCAGAGTGTCTGCTATCAAGCCTGTCCCACAACGCGTTCAACTACCTGCACTCTCTCTCCATCAGCCTTGAGCTGCATGCCGACCTACTGCCCCTGATCCATCCGATCACCAGCAAATTGGCACCAAAATGTCGCTCTGTTGACATTCAGTTCACGCATCTCAACAACACGGCTAATCCCGAACCGCATGTGCTCATACCGTTCCTGACGCTGGTTGCCGACCTGCCACAGTTGACCAGGCTTCAGGTGCGACAAAGCCTCTCGAGTTGAATTGGTGGAAGTATAAAATGTAATTGTGCCGAAAATGAAAGAAGTAGTTGATGCTCGTGATTCAACTGACTGATTTTGACCAGCGTAAAATTCTTTCTTATTTTCAAACGTTGAGGTGTTGTAGATTACAACTCGCTTCGTGCACCACAAGCAACTCTTGCGTTTCTTGTTTTTCAGTCTGTATTATTATGTAAGCTGGTTGGTCAAATTGGCGTGGTGCCTTCAGAAAATCTCAAAAATACTTAACAATGTCAAACGGCATAACCATAAAGCAGCGCCGAACGGGATACCAATTCGAATCACCCCAATAACACACAAAAAGTTGAAAATACATCACATTTCCAGATTTTCGGCAGTGCCGAGTTCTGGTCTTGGCCCGATGTGGCGCCGACGGTGAGCCGTGCCGTTCGTGACAAGGACCAATTGAAGAGCCTGAATCTGACCGGTTGCCAGACTCGTCAGGCAGCTGCAATTGTGTGCCATTTGAGCCGGCCTTCTCTGATCAGGGCAACCTTGCTTTTGACCGACTTCGATCACCCAGCCGATCCCACTCAATTGTTGACGCAAGTGCCCCCGAAGATGTTTCACAATGTTACACAACTGATGATCACCCATCATGGACACATGTTGGTGACACGATTTTGTTTGGCTGGCTGGCTCATGTTTCATAAAGTAGCTTTATTTTCGTCGCAATGTGATGATGTTTGATCTCATGTGGCATCTATCTGGTATCAAACTTTAGTTGTCCGCTGAGTTGTGTCTGGCTCAGTCTGCTGCGGGAAGAGTCACTCGAGCCTCAATGTTCGGGCCTGACTACACGACACGCGACCAGTTTTAAAGTCATAGTATTCGATTTATAGACATGAGCTTTCTCTTACGTTAGAATGTGGTCACGTCTCTACTTACAAATGAGAGATTGGCCAGAGCCGGTTGCCACGTTTGACACTGAAACATCACCATACATTTCACCTTCCAGCACCAGCAGCGCATCCCTGTGGTCTCGTTGGTTGCAATCAGTGTTGGTCATGTGTCCCAACCTGAGCCTGCTGTCTGATCATCTATCCAAGATCCAACCGACCCTGCAATTGCACGACGCCGTCACCTTTGTGCATCAGGCAAGCGTCATCGTCGCAAATCGAATTGCCGCCGCGTCCGCAAATGCTGGCCAATCAGAGGCCAGTGCCATGCTTGATGTGGCCATGTTTGCGCCGAGGTAGGGTTCGAAAATTGTTATACACTTGCTCACCTTCGTATCCTGGTTTTTTGTCTTTTCTTCATGTGGTCAACGCACATTCGATGACGATTTGTGCTGACGACAAAACAATTAACCAGTTTTTGCTTGGATGACACGACATTTGACCGTATTCCAGAGGCATCAAGATTCTTTCCACATACGACCAATTTTGTGCCGAGCTGACGACCAAATTGGCAAAAGCAAAAGTCGAGTACGGCAGTTTCTACGATTTGACGGTCACAAGCGAAAGCAAGGGTGAATTAAAGATGATGTGCGAGTTTGAAACTGATGATAATAATAATGAAGAACAAAATTGATCGGGCATTTCTTTGTTGTCTCTCTGTCTTTTATTTGTTTGCAGTATTCACGATCATACGTTTGTGCATATTCAATCGTGTCTGTGTGCATTCACAGTATTTATCAAGTCAAGGCCAAATTCACGAAGTCACACCCGTATTTTAAAAGACAGCATGTAGTTGAGCTTTCGGGGATTCGGCCCATCATCATTTGAAATGATTCTTCAAATAAATCAGTATTTATCGAGCTCAATCTTGGTTTGTGGCTTTCCATCGGATGTGGAATCGATCGTCACGTTACCGTTTTCAGTCTTGGATTCCTTCGGTGGTCGTCGACGCAGAATGTCCTTCACCGATCTGAAAATAAACATCGACTATCGAATCTTGGAATTAAACAAACAAAAAAACGCAATCTTTTTGATCAAATCGTATCTGTCTTGGTCAAGTCTGTCTGGTGAATATTTGGGATATCGAGTGATTTTGTGATTCCGCCAAATTTATCAGCTTCAAAGTTGTTCCCAGACCGGGTCACTGTTTGTGGCATTGGCAAAACTGCAACGCAGTCATGTCACGAAGACATATCCGATATGTGACGGCCAAATGTGATACAGTTCAGGATGTTATATCAACTCACATCACTGCCGAGCTTGATTTTCTGGCGTCCGGTTCTGCACCCGGTTTGCCGTCCTTATTGTATCGATCGAACAGCGCACAATTACTTGGCCGGAAGTAGATGCAGACAATTATGGACAGAAGCAGTAGTTCGACCATTAGAATCATGTCGTTCATTACTGAAATTTACTGGCAGATTTTGAAAGAAAAGTTAGATGGAACTCCTGTTGCACGAAAAGTTACATAAATGGCTGTAAGCACCATTCATCATAGAACAACAAGCCAGTTTGATACAATTTATACGCCTACATTCAATTCTCGGGACGGGAAACGTTCACCAAGGACCGGTCTGAATTGATATGCAGGACATGTCCGTTTATCTTACTACAGTATCCGGGCCACGAGCTTGAACTTTTCTTGGCTGAAGGTTGGGGGAACAGGCATACCCCAAGCCACACTTACTGAATCCCTTCAACTCTGCGTCCAGGATAACAATGTGGTCATCGAACACCCCCTGCCCGCCGAGTATGGTGAACACGGCCTCTTGGATGTTCAACAGAACCAACAGCAATTGAATGCAACGCAGCATTTGTGGAAGGCGGTACTTCTTTTTGATCACCTGAAGCAGATGTTGGTTTTCGATTGGAAAAATACATACAGTAATAATCTGAAAGGGACGAGGGTTACTGAACAGCATGTTTTATACAAGTTCTTAGGGTGTTTGAGATTCGTGATGGTATCAACAAATCTCGAAGTATCCTGAACACAAAACGTGTCACATGACCAAGACCACATCCAGCATAGCCAGTCAAACGGCACTGACCTGATACGTGAGATTAGCGAGCGCGTAGCAGGCAAACATGCCCAACATGGTTGACAACACTTTCAGCACTTTTAAGACCGGGTATTGGTCCTCAACGTCAATGCCGTAGGCGAAACCGTAGAATTCGACCACCGTTAGCAGAAGGTCGAAACCACCGGCTTGGTACACGAGCATGGCCAGAATGCGAAGGTTTCGTCTGAAAAGTGGGACCAAGCCAAATATAGGCTTACAACCATGTCTGCAAAAGTAGTTGTTGCGTGGCCATTTGGTGCATTCCCACTGACGATGACCTGGTGCACCGCCCGTTTATGTAAGTCTGTGTAGGTCGTGACATGCAACAACAGGATCCAGTTTATTGTCAAAGTCCATGCATCGGAGTCGGGTTTGGTACAAAAGGTCAGCAAGGTGCACACACTGTGCCCTCTTTACAGTGGCCCTTGTAGAGAAAGTGAAACTCCGTTTGCGAAAAACAGTTCGGCCCCCATCTTACTAAAACAGCACCCTACCTGCATGTGTGGTGAAAATTTTTTATATCGAACTAAAATGGAGGATCGCGTCTAAAGAGGTCGGACCGGACCAACCACCAACCGACTGGGCGCAATGTGTGGCAAGCATTTGCAGCATCTCAATGGGCCAACGTTCATTTGAATGTCGATCTGTGCTGCCTGACTGGTCTCGGCCATTTTGGCACAACCGGTCCCGCCGTAAAGGTTGTAGATCAGGTGCACGAAGTTGATAAGCATTTCCATCAGGTATCTGAGAACGTGCATCAGATCAGTGTGTGTAATGTTCATACCGGAAAGCACAGCAGCAGATAACGGTGCACTTATTTTGCTCAAGTTTTTTTTTAAATTCTGGGCGTTTCAATTAGAATTAATCATCAAACGGGATCACTGAGAAGATCACAGTATCACCGAACGACTAACAAATCTGGGCTAGGAAAAAAACCAAATTAATATCATTGAATTTCACTAAGCGCCAGATCGAGTCGACCCCAGTAGATCTTAGTCCATTGGGCGATCTATTATGTTCGATCTTGAGCTCCCATCACTCCACTCCAAGTTGCCTCGATGCTTCAAAGTTCTGGGCTACCAAGCTTGCTCTAGAGGCCAACACGGTTGTGTTCAGCTGGACTGCTTGCATCTTGCCATGGTGCTGCTTTTTTTTCTTTTGGTCCGGTGGATGAAAAGGCGAACATAAATGGTTATTCAAGGATTGTTTGCGATGAATTTAGTGTCTTCTTGATTGGAACTTGGTAAGTTAGTAATGTGGTGGGTAGGATCAGCAGACGAGTTTGGTGTGGGTTACTGTATAGTTAGTCGGGATGGGAAGGGATGTGATGAAACTTTCGATCGAAGATTGATCGAAAAGGAAAAATTCTTCGTCGGTAAAAAAGCAGAATCATTTTGCTCAAGTGCATTCTTGTATCATGCCGACAGCTAACGGAAAACGTCAATAATATGGATGTGATCCAAGGCAGTATAGTCAGAGGTACGCATTCAGTGAAATTCAGACCAAATGTGTTTCCATACGGTTGATACCATAGCTGCACTTGCATATGAATTCAAATTGAAAAACAAAACAGGAAAACACCAACGCTGGAAGGATCAATTTGATGAGCGTTGCCGTGGCCGGCAGAGTGATGGCGGACAACGAGCAGAAACCAGCAACCTGCAGATCACATGAACTCTATATTAATATACTGTAAGATTGTGAAACATCATACCGGAAATACAGCAACAATTTTGAGCAGAATGTTGCGTCTGTGATGTCCGGTGACGTAACGGTGGACGGCGCGCGCTTGCATGACGAACAGGATGACGATCAAAACGTAGAACACAATGCACGAATTGAGGAACATTTGGATGCCGATTGGCATCGCTGAAATGGGACAGTTTCCGAATTTTCAAAAAAAAAACACAAGATTTTTCGAATGAAATGCAGACATTTTGAAACGACTGATAACGCGGGTACTCACCATCAAAGTATTCGTCAGTTCTGGGGAATCGATTTTTGCAGTGGCACAGCGATTCATTGTCTCGCTGCTCATCGTCGTCTCTACGTCCCGGTCCAAAGTTGTCCATCTTTTATGAAATTTTTTCAATTTTCTTTCATCGAGATTTTGCCGACGCGAGTCTCGTTTGTGTGTTGATTTTCCTTGAAGATTTTACTCACACACGTCAAGCAGGGAGAAATGAATAACTGAGCAACACACTTCACTATGTGAAACTTTGGCGTGCTGGGAACCCAGACCTGTTCCGTTCTATTGTCGTTCGAAGTCGTTCGACAGCTCTTGAGAACACACACGTTAGCTAATACCGCTCATGGCAAAAAACACCAAAACATGAAATAACAACACTTGAACAAGAGTCGTCCATTGGTGTTACGCCACCAGCAGAGCATTGGAGGCGCGGTTTGGTCGGTTTAGGGTTTATGTAACTTCAGCCAATGTGCGACTGTGCGCACTTCAAGCTGTGCGCGCCAGTGTGCGAATACCGGTTTTTAATTTTTCGAGCCGGCATATATGTAGGTACAGTATACCTCCCTTATTTTCTTCATTGTTGTGTTTCGGTTGTGTGCCGTAGGAGTGTTAAGCCGAGTGTTTGCATACGTACTTGTGCTGTTTCTCAAGATTCGGAGTATTATCCGACTTACGTTGGTGTTAAGAAAACAAGTGTTATGACGCAAAAGCAACACGATACAGCACGTACCTACATTTTATGAACTTCAAACATCGAAAACATTCCGAACGCTGCTTGAAAAGTTGACAAAGTTCCATGAAATTCAGTTTTGCGGCACATAACGTCACAAAGTAAAGATATGACATATACCTACAGACGAGCGAGACATCATGGACACAAGTTCGTTTCAGATTGCAAATGACATATTTGATATTCATCAGATTGATCATCATTGATATCAGATTTGACATTCAGATTGCAAATATTTGAGTGGTCGAGCAACGCGAAACGAAAGAACTCAAGACAAACAATAACAATTATAAATCCAAACTGCTTCATGAAAAACAAACCGTGTTGTTAGCATAGAAGTTCTAAAAGGAGGTTCCCAGTACGGGTACATGTGCCTTAGCTGATGACATAAGACCTGTGAAAAAATAGGATTGGCACAGTAGCCGGGAAGCCGGTAACGACAGTATTTACGATACAAAGGTCAATGTTGGGAATCAAATAGCCCGAACTAATTAAAAAACATATGCACACCACAAAAAATAGAAAACAACGTGGTCAACTCAAGTGCGGTCAAATCACTTTCGTCAACTCACGGCAGTCCCGAGTGAGCGCGAAAAATAATACATGGCATTCGGTGTGAGTTGATACGACTCTGCTAGAAAGTGAGTTGACGATGTGATTTGACCACTTGAGTTGATTACTGTACCTCCATAGAGGTCAGGCCACCCAACACAAATGAGTCCGGAAACAACGAATTGACATGAAAACAACAGTTTTTCGAATAATTGGACGATCATCTTGTCTTAGATTGCCCTGTACTGTTCAGCGGTACCACCTGAGTTTGATTGATACCGAAGAACTTCTTCATCGCATCCTTAAAGTCATCATAGCTGGCGGCGTAGATGAACAGGTTGACGGCCGAATTCAGAATTGTCATTGTGCCTGCGAGGGTGGGTGTAGAACGATGAAATTGATTGGTGCGAAACTTTGTGTTGAACACCAAATCGAATTGGATCCGATTTCATATTATGATTGATCACGTGACTTTTTAGAATGAAACCGACGGAACTGTTTTCAATCGACGGTTTTCGGGACGAGCTGACGAAAATCTTATTCTGCGTACATTAATCGAAATTAGTGTCATTGCAAACATCGGAATATCCTAAATTCATATCAGAACAGTCCAGTGAGCAAGACGAAATTACCAAGCTCGATAGCGGTGACGGTTGTTACCAAACAGACGTAAAAAACCTGTGCGCAAGTACGTTGGGTGGAATTTTCGAAACGGTGTAAACGTGTAAGTTGGGTGAAAAGGCCGGTCAGTTTAAACACGAAACATTGCCTGCTCTTAACGTGGAATGTTTCACCATTTACACCGAACACTTAATTGATGTGTTTACTTTGTTTTGAAAATACCACCCCAGTATTTTACTCACTGACGAATCGCTCGGACAAATGCGCAGCCATGCGGCCGGGTTCCGACGCCATCACAATTGTGTACACAATCAACGGTACAACGTATGCGAGAATACAAACCAACGTGGTTACCATAACCGTACTGTTCAATTTCGACTGAAAAATGCAGTTTTGATTATTTTATGAGAGATGAGAAAAAATTTTGATGTTCTTTTTTATACCTCGCGTTTTCGCTCACGTTCCTCGCTCGGTTTCGACGACGCTTTCATCTTGATAAACTTTTGATGATGATGCCTGTGTGTGAGTTGTGCAAAAGTGGAAGTCTATGATTGTTAATTGTTGTTTTGAATTTGTTTTTTAACTTTTAGCGGCATAGCACCAGACACAAAACCAACCACAACGCAGCGTTGGTCGCCGACATCAGAAGGGCGACTATGATGTTGCCCAAGGTGATTTGGAGTACGAAACCGAGACTGATCACGTCCATTAGGTGCCATTCCTATAGAGGAAAACTCATTTTCGACATAACTTTCCAGAGGAAAAAAGAAATAAAATATTTTCAATTATAAAACCGCACTTGATCGATTCTACTGGGGTTATCAAGCACGGAATAGGCGTACACGGTCTCAGGTACGGCCAACACGAACAACACAGCAACAGCGTATGCAGCACGAAGACGATGGTTGTATGAACCTGATTGGGCAAGGGAACTATTCATGATATACATATGAACACATATTGCACCCAGTAGCTGAGGGGCAAGACCAAACATCAACTATTACTATATCTGGATAGTGACCTTCCACACTTGGGAAACCCAAAATCGACATTGGGTCTACCTTTTATGGCCTAAAATTTCGGGTCTCGAATATGTCACTATAAAGAGGGTAGATCATATTTGGTCACGTTATGGATGGCATCATTGAAACATCACACGTACGGTAGGTGTGCGGCTTCTTGATGGCATAGAGTCGGTCGATGGCGATCCAGAGCAGTTGACGTTGACTGAATTCGGTTGTGTACATCAGGGTCAGGGCCACCGACAGGCATGCGGCACGTGACAGTTGCAGCAACTGGAATGGGGACAGTACCATTGGGCATAGAAAAGTAAGTTTAGGATAGCATTTGTCAGACCAAAAGTAGCTGGTGCCAGGCCAAAATATGCTTGCCAAACGTTTTACACAGTCAAAATTGTTGGTATCAGTATTTCTCAATAAAAATACGAAAAATCACGTCACCAAGTCTGCCAACATAGTGCACAACAACAAGAACAACAACCTGCTGCGACGATTTGACCGCATTGAACAACAGACTGCTGCCACAGCGACAGAAATCGAACGCAGCCAGCACAACCAAGTTGGTGAGCTCGGTGCGCTTGCGAAGTTCCTTGTATCTGTGAGCAGGGCTAATGTGCCGAAAAGGGTAACCAAAATCGCGCTGCATAAGTAACAATTGGAGGCATTTGAATTAATATTAGTTTAGATGTGGAGTTACACTCGCAAACACAACGAATAAAATTTAGTTTTTAAGGATAGTTTAGTGGGTTGAACCAGATCAATGTCAAAGGGTTGCTGTGGAACACAGTAAACTAAGGCACATGTTTCAATACTTCCCCACAGTGCGCATTATACGCAACACAAATTTATTTGTCCTCTGTTCGCTGAGTTCGCGACGAACAAGTGTTTCATCTTAACAACGTCATTTTCCAACCTGGCGAACAAAAACATGACCAGTGTGTTGGTCAACAGTCCGGTGACGCTCAAGCTGAATGACAGCACGTCTGCGGCAATTAACAGGGGATGCGACGACACATCGACGTCGTTGGTGGTGGAATTCATTTTATTTTCTGCGATATCACTCTGATTTGTTCTATTCTGAATGACGTTTCATTTGTGTACAGTCTTGATCGCGTGTTGTTTTTCCTATGAAGCATTCAGATGGAGCAGCCGGTCAGAAACCTCAAAAGGTCACAAGCCTATCTATAGGTCATGTTTTCCGTCTGGTCGTGCGGCATTGCAAGTTTTGCCAGGCTGCACAACAAACAATATCAGCGCTGAGAGACAAACAACTGAAGCAGCGTTGTGTGTAATGCCTCATCGGCTGATGTTTCATAGCGTGGTGCGTGGAACATTTCTGATCTCGCATGAACAGCGCAAACCCTTTGTATGGCTAACCCTTATCGAAATTTACTCGTAGTTGTTCCCCTCAAAGTTGGTATATCACCCTATATAGCCAATCGTCTGCAGAAGCCTCTGAAATTCCTGTAGCAGTATCCACGTGGGTGTAGGTAAGGTGACTGACCTGATAAACTAGGCAAGATTTCTGCCGTTACCTTGAACACAACTGCTTCTTTATTACAGTCCCTCCAAAGGTCAACCGTGGGTTGAAATTGGTTATTATTGCAATCTGGGTCGCAAATAATCGGGTACCAAAAAGAGTACAGGTTTAAAAAATGTTGTTCATTTAGAGGTTCTGTCCAGCATTTGTTAAAACGTTGTGGCAATTGCCGTGCCCAACTTTTCTTGTGCTTTTTTCTTAGTTTGTTTCGATAATCCTGATGCTGTAACGGCAACTAATATCCGAGGGATTCTGTCTCAAATGTTGTAATAAGGGTTCGGTGATCAATATTAGTACAGCCCGACGTCTGCGAATGATTAGCTATCAGAAACACAGGGAAGCAACCTTCAACCAGGGTTGGGCAAAAAACGACAGCGTTTTTATTTTAAAAAATGACGTTTTTTTAAATGTCCGGTGACAACAGCAGTGCACGATGCCGTGTCGGCTGATGTTCCGCAGCGCGGTACGTCAAAACGTTTCTGAACTCGTCTGAACCATGTAAACACGCGTTTTTGCGTCTGAATGCTACCGGGATTTAGAAGAGGTCGTCACCCTCAAAGTTGATGCATAATCAAAGCAAACGACGAAAGCCAACGCTGCGCAATTCGCATTGTGGTGGGCTAAATGTTAAGGAAAAATTCATTTCATGAAAGATACACCCAATTGAATAAAGATTCCACCCAACCCAAACAGACAAGGCGTCGAAAACAACGCAACGACACGGATATTTGACAGATCTAATTTGAGCAAAGTTTGACTTGATTTGATTTTTTGAAGACAAAGTTTGCAAATACTTGATGAGATTAATTGGTTGTTTGATTTGACAACTTTGCTATTTAACACATAGATTTGATGTCTGCAGACAAATTCGAATTATGGTGTCAAATATCAAATTTGTCAAACATTGCTTGAACTGTGAAAGCAAAAGTGACATTAATATGTGGTACATACGTTGTATCATTATCGAGAGACAACACGGCAATCCACCGCAATCTATTCTACAAGTAATACATTTAAGCACGGTATACTTTATTTCCCAGAAACGGTTTATTTTTTCACACGTCCCAACAATACCGCGGGGATGAAAATAAAAACTGCAGAACTATACATTACTTGGGTTGTTCGGCAGCCTTAAAGGGGAAATTGCACATTTCTTTTCGCCCTTCAAACTTTACAAGGGCTTAGATAACAGTTTGGACATCACAAAAGTCAAATCACTTGTTGCCAATTCTCAGACGTGCAACCACAAGACGCAAATAAAGAGGAACCGCCGGGAAGAAAATTCGCCGCGGACCGGCCTAATTTCTACCTGCGCATTCAGGGTTTCAAATGGCCCCCACGCCACCTGCTAATTTTTCCGCAGAAAAAAAATTTCCCGTGGTCCCCCCCCCCTTCCCCCCCCCCCCCAAAAAAAAAAACCAATTTTCTCCCTTCCCCTCTCTCCCCCCCCAGCCCCCCCCCCCCCACCCCCGGCGGGGCGCGCCCAAACTTTATCCCCCCCACACCCACACCCCCCGCCCACATCCCAACCCTGAATGTGCAGGTAGAAATTCGGCCGGTCCGCGGCAAATTTTCTTCCCGGCGGTTCCTTTTGAACTGCATGTCATGGATGCATCTTAGCAAATTCATACTAAATAATTTGAGTTTTGTGATGCAATTTCCCCCACATTCCTAATCGCCCTTCAAACTTTGCAAGTGCTTAGACTGCAGTCTGGGCATCACAAAACTCAAATTATTTAGTATGAATTTGCTAAGATGCATCCATGACATGCAGTTCAAAAGGAACCGCCGGGAAGAAAATTTGCCGCGGACCGGCCGAATTTCTACCTGCACATTCAGGGTTTCAAATGGTCTCGACGCGATCTGCTAATGTTTGCGTCAGAACAAAATGTTTCAGCCCGCTCGCCACACTGGTTGCACGGGCGATGCCGCACGCAATGAAAGAGAATGACGAAAATTTTCGAAATTTCTTTTGCGAGATGTGGCAAGTTGGCTGGTGCACCATGGAACATTTTGTTCTGACGCAAACATTAGCAGATCGCGTCAAGACCATTTGAAACCCTGAATGCGCAGGTAGAAATTCGGCCGGTCCGCGGCGAATTTTCTTCCCGGCGGTTCCTCTTTATTTGCATCTTGTGGTTGCACGTCTGAGAATTGGCAACAAGTGATTTGACTTTTGTGATGTCCAAACTGGTATCTAAGCCCTGGTAAAGTTTGAAGGGCGAAAAGGAATGTGCAATTTCCCCTTTAACACCGCAGTTCGCTCCATATCACGCACACAATTATTATGATGAACATATCCGTGTCATCTTTTTTTAGGACGCGTGTGTTTTTGTCAAAAATTTTTTTGCCGTCCAATTCATGTAGAACTTCAGCCGCAGGCGGCACACACGCAACAGACGGTGGCGACGCGAACTCTCAATAATTTGCACAGTTCATCTTTGCACCTTGTTTCGGATGGCAAAAAACGCTGATTATGCAAAGGAATCGGCAAGTTTTTAGTGTAAACTTTGTCTTTGTCTTGCCGAGACAGGAACGTTGATCATGTTTGCACAACTATAAACAAAAAACCATATTCTTTTAAACGTTCGTACAATGAGTTGAATCACTATCCTCCCGAAAACAGCCGCCGGAGTATACTCCTTAACGTTCTGTTGGCGAATTTTTGAGAGCACGATGGTCCAACTGAAAGGCGGCTAGACACTGAAGCATGACAAGAACTGCCCTGACGATATTCATTTTTGATGTCATCTGCCGACTTGGAGCAGGTTTGCAATCAAATATTTTTGAATATTTGTGTCACTTTGTATATCTAGGTTTGGCTGTTGGCAACTTGTGCTCGCATAACTTCCAGCCTCGGCCCAACTTTTCACCGGCAACACTGATCTGATGCGGTTTGCATCGCGCGACGACTATGGCAATCCCGTGTATCGCTCGCTACCAGGTTTGAAATAGAAAAAAACAAAAGTGAAATTGAAACCTGGCCGATAAACTTATAAAACTCCCCATCAATTTTTGGATCGTGATTCGTCGATATTCGCACCAACCTTCCCGTTCGCTCAAACGTTCACCAACGGCATAATGATCGACACCGGTCAGGACACCCTGTTCAATCAGTTAGATTTTTAAAATTCCACATTTTCCACTTTTTTCTTGTTTGAATGAAAACCTTTCATCCATTTAGATACACGGACGCGTTCGGTCACTATTCGCAACAAACGATGGTCAAAGATAGTCGTGGCCGAATCACAGCCGGTTACGGTCATGTGCTACATCCGTTGAACACATTGAATCTGAATGCGCACCACGTGTTCAACACATTGGCTAATGATCCCGTACTGTTCGAAGCCAAAGGTTTCTGCCCGTTGAGGTCCCGGAATTTGTAAACATGAGTAATTAATGGCTAGCGTGTAGATACAATTCAAGAATTATGTACAATGTGAACCACCCTAGTCACATTATCGAGACCGGGCCATAGTTTCCATCACCTTAAAGCATATCGATGTTTTAGAGTTCTAATGACGAGCAGATGGGACCAAAATAGCGCTGAAAAATATCATATAGAGAGCTCCACCGCCTAAAACTCTAAAAAATGTCAGACTGTGCGAAAAACCATCGTAAGCTATAGCCATGATGTTCCATAGTTGTCAATTTTGCAGCTCTGTCGCCCAAATTACCGGTCGCCCGTCTGCCGCTCAATTTCGATCCGTTGCGTTGCACGCCACCGATTTGCAATCCGTTTGTTGGCACGGTGGGAGTGGGATTTGGTGTCAAACCCATCCCGGATATCAACACTGATGTCATGTACACTCATCAGCTGTTCCCGCGCCATGAGCTGCCAGGTATGAATGGAAGAGAAAATTTGGCAAAAAAATCGACACCCTATGCAGCGGATATTAGTGTGTTGCACGTTCTTTTCAGGCTTGAGCGAGCTTCCGCCTGATATTCGCAACTTTGTGCCCATTGGTCGACCTCAGTCGATGCGGACGGGCCTGGAGTTTGGATCGGGCCAAATAGCGATGAACTACGGGCAGCACATGGCGCCTGTTAATCTGTTTTCGCTTCCGTCGACCACAACCACTTCGACAAGTTTGCGTGTTTCGTTGCAATTCAGATTTTCGTGTGTTCTTCTTGGTCGATCTCAAAACTCAATGATAGGATCGCACCCGACTTGCCTGAGAAGAATCATTTTGCACTTCGCCAGATTGCTACTCTAAAGCCCTTTCAGCAGCAACAACAACCACAATGACCACAACGACACCAACACCCACCACGTACATCCCAGTGTACGAACCAACAACAACAACGTTGCCCCCGCCAGCCACAACCATTGGGTACGCGCGTGAAACATCTGCAAGCATCCCAGGCCCACCTGCTTCGAGTCCAATTGACTCATCGTATTCTATCCAACCACCCCCATCAACTGTGAAGCCAAAGCCAGTCTACGGACGTACTAGGGGCCGGGTTACTAAGTTACCCTATTCTGTCGAATCGGTGCCCACCACCGTCAAGCCAAACTACAAATCTGCGAGGACCACACGTCCCTACGTTGCCGAATACTACACACCGACGCCCCAGCCGTATGGAAGGTTTCACACGCTGCATCCGTATAGAAGACGCGATCATCCTCCACCTGAGAAGGAGGAGGAGGAGGAGCAGAACACCCCAGTCGCCAGAAGACCCCAATCGTGGGTGGCAGCAGCACGAAAGTGGATGTCACGCCGAAATGCGTCCAAGCCCAGATCTCGCCGAAGGAAACGAAAACGCAGACGTCGTCAGAGGCCGAGCCTGAGCTCATCAGTTGAACTCCCGGACATTCCAAAACGGTGGAAGCGATGAATTATTTAGGCAGGCCGGGTTGCTGAATTACCACTACCTCTACAAGAACCAGTGAGTCGAAATCGATACGCTAGTATTTTTTCGTCGGAATTAGACAGCGATTTATGTTTGTGCTCGTCGGTGATAAAATGCCGGGTTTCGTACGATAAGAAAGCGAACTGTGTACCTACTAAATCCCTAATCTGAGCTGTGATATTGCGTTGAATTACCGACTGGCTGCTCAGTAAATTTTTCGCAGTTTCTTCAATGTCAAGGGTTTGTCCAAAATTTCTTCGAGACACTAAATAGTTTCTTTTCACAAACCTGAAATTGCAGGTGCTGCATAACTATAAGTATACTTATCATACAATTGTGCATGTCATGCAGGAAATTGTGATGCGGATGCCGCAGGTCATAATGTACTTGTGCGACACCAAACAGTTTGAAAATGTCTAAGTTTTCCAATTTATTATCCCGTAAATTAATCGCATCCTAATGGGTTCGGTCGAGAGCGATGTATAATACATGTGGTACATATATACTGTATGTAGTCGGTGTTTGCACCTGGATATGGAAATACTACTAATACTACACAGCGGTGTGCGCATATGTATAGGTACATGTATGTAGGAAGGTTAGTGATCTGCGTATTATTATTGGTCGAGGGTCCCTATTTTTTTGCGCGCACTGCACGCTTTTCATGCACACGATCTCGTCAAAGACCATATTTGAAAATGGTGCAAACTGCAAGTCATCAGCAAGTTGAACCAAAAAAAGACATGCTGAAATCGGTTTCAGCTCGGTTCGGTACCATTGGTTGGCATGTCAGCAATGCGCGGTTTTGCTGACATGCTTGCTGACAAAAGTAAAAAACGAATAGAAGAGAAACTAATACACACGCAGATTGTGTATCTTTGTGTCTTTTTAACGATTCCCTCACTTATTTTTTGGCTTTAGCTTAGGCTTTCCCAAACGAGTGGAGGAAAGGCCTACAAGTGTAAAAGACAAAGTCTTTTCACTCTTTTTCACTCGTCAGCAAGCACGTATCAGTAAAACCTATTCAGACGTGCTATAGCAACGTTATCTCGCTGATAAAGTTTGTTGACAAAGTTTGCTGACTAGTCTGGTATTGGCTACTCTGCTCCCTGAATGAAAATCACACTTGCGGCTTTGCAGTCTTTGTGCGTGTCTTTTTCACTGAAGGCAATTTTTGCGCCTTCCTGCATAATTTCCTGTTCCATCGGCCGCTTTGTGACCGAATTAATATTGTGTGCAGAAGAAACGTCGCTTGGGACCATACAGTACATGCACAGCTGAAAAACTATCGCCACAAAATGTGCAAACATGCGTATTGTGGCGTCGTTTGGCGTAACAGAACCGCGTGCCGATTGCTATGCAGCAAATGCATGGCAAAAGAGAAGTGCAGCTTTCTTGCATGGTCCTTGCAGTCTGAGTGTCCGAGTTTAAGTGTCAACATAAACATATATATAAAATATCGGCTGTCTCTGTTCAATTCCATGTGTGTTTGGCGTAAAAATATGCTGGTCTATGCGTTCATGTTCATGAGTCACAGTTTTTCACATGGCACAATTTTTATGATTCGTCAACATCGCATAAAAATCATGGTGACCAAATCACTTCGGCAACTGCATGATTTGTGGTGCAACCTGGAAACGCACGTGATGCAGCTGAGTATTGAATTGCAGCGTGCGCTGCTAATCGCACTTTGTTCGGTCGGGTTACTGTCGCTGGTGCTCAATGGCATCATTCTTCTGATGTACAGAAGGTATGTAAAGCATGATACATACATACCCGTGTCAAAAACTTTGTTAAAATATTCGTTATCCGCACAAGACGTGTAAGCTGTTGTTTAACTGCGTCACCACTGGCCATGTATACCAAGCATAAAAATTTAGCTCCTATATTATTTCGAGACCCCTGGTGGATTCACCTGCTGGATTCACCCTAGTGCCCTGGATGACGTGGTGCAGCGCCCGTCTGTGAACACAGGTCCAAGAGGGCGGCAATCAAAGGCACATTGCGCCTTCAGTGCAGTGCACATAATGTCGCAGATTCGTGACCCTGCGTCAGCTGCCGGGCATGTTACCGATTGCGGCCCTGGCACTGATCGACCTATCAAACGGTGCAACGGCATTGCTCGGTGCTGGTTACAAACTGTACACGGTGCTCACACCAAACACCACCGCCGTCTTGCCGTGTTATTTGATGGCCGTGCCACGTTTGGTGTCCATTCATTGGTCAGTTTGTATAGCTGATGAAACATCGCACGGAGGTTTTTTGCTTTTGTTCAACGGCATCTGCCATGCGTATACCGTAGCTTTTAAATGTTTACGGTTACCTTGACCTGGCCTGTCACTGGATGGCCAAAATGGTACCAAACATGTGTTTGGTCGTCAATTTTTATAACGTTATCATGCATGCGCAACGTGTCATGTTTCCAGATTGTCCGTTTCAACTTGTTTTCAACGGACGGCGGTGCACCAAGTCATCGTCAGTATGAATGCGTCAGATGGTCGCTTGACTAAAAACACTTACAACCTGGGTTTGTAGTCATTTTGAAAAACAATGCTTTTAAGGTCCGTATCGGGCATTCTACTAATTGCCGTTGACCGCGTTTGTGCGCTGCGCTTTGCCACCGTCTACATTCATTGGAATCATCGCTTGATCATCGGTCACTTTTTATGGGTCACCCTTTTGTGGTCGATTGTGGCTGTGGGCACAACAGCGTTGTTTGTCGACTTCGATGGTGTGGTCCAATGGTGCAATGCTGATGAGTTTGTGTCACGGTTGGATATGAGGGGATGCTCTGTCATCTGAGCATTAGACAAACCCAGGGTGTGTTACCTACATGGCCGGAGTTCTAGTCTAAACCGAAACCCAAGCTGATATACGTCTCTCCACGCGCCCCAGTGATGTGTGGAACTCAATGGAAACCAGCAGAGCTCGTTCACAAGACTGGCGGCCATGAGCCATTAATTACACTCAGTCCATACCCGCAGTCAAACACTTTCGATGCCCTTGCCCCAGTCCAACCAGCAGATGGTCCTATACGTAAATTACACCGCCGTTTGTTGGTCCTCAAATGTGGTGTCATCGTCATCAACGTGGTTTGGTTATCATGACCGTTTGTCATCTGTTAGTACATATACAGACAGACACTGTGTGTATTAGTATGTATTATGCGTATTACATACTTCCACCCAGCTACCACTTCTACTATCTGGCCGTGTACATGAACGTGATGTTGGTGTCAGTGATCTCGCTGTTCGCCTGGCTGATCGTGCTGCTCTATCAATATCGCTGTGAACGACGCGCTCGGCGGACGGACAGACCCAGCGCACATCGACTGGTTGAGGACAGGAAACGACAGGTGGATGATCAGATTGGAACAAATTGGGTACTTTTTCCAACCCTGAGGCGGAAACCTCATATTTATTCATTGGGGTTATGTCTCGTTGATGGCCATGTGGACACAATGCTGGAATGGTGTCTGCATCAAACCTCAGACGACCACTCGGAAATGTATGAGTGCAGTGCATCGTTGTGGCGTTGAGTCCAAGAAACTTGGTCCTGATAACCAAGGAGCTGCTCAAACCAACCGAGACCATTCCGTGCCAAAATGTCTGGCAGCCAACAGAGCCAATGCTTGCTTGAGCTGTGAGCTTTGGCTGAAGGTGTACGTGCATACTGTAGACAGGCCGAGACGCCGACGTTCGAAACAAAGACCCCGCAATTTGTCGCAACAACACTGTAATGTTTTCCTACCGATGTAGAATTATTGCAGTTGCGCGCCACATTCGTTGTGTCATGCGTGCTGTTCGCGTACATCTGTCTGATCGGCGTACCCACCTGGCTGTTCCTGCTGTCGACTGCGGCCGGTCAGGCGCAGATGCAGAATGTTTCGGCTATCGCCACCTCCGTTGGAATGTTGCTGAATTCGGCAGTTAATTTTTTCATATATTGCTGCACACATCGAATGTTTGCATATCATTTGAAGCTGATGTTCACTAAATGTGATTGACTGAATCGCTTTCGAGTTGATAATCATTGGTTTGACCTTTGAAGGTTTTTTATATCTGCCACTTTGTGTCTTCACACTTTGTATTGTAGACTATCGAATTTGCGTTTAGCCAAAACACAATAAAATGCTGTGCGAGTGAAAATGACCATGACCGGCTACGGAAAACCGCTGAGGATTATGTACACATACAGTCCGTGACGAATTATGTGGACGCTTTTCAACGCCGTTCAAGCGTTGTGCATATAAGAATGCAGCACACAATCAATAACCGGCTCTAACAGCGAGGCAAAAGTAGCGCGCGCGGCATCAATCGATAATCACAAAAATGGCTACGTACAGCGTATGGCAGGCCAAAATTTACCCAAATTTGGACAGTGGCTAAATCCTGGCTATGCACATAATTTGTCAACGGTAGACCACAAAGTCCATCCGTTACCTCCAATTATAGGATTTTTTCTGAAAAGTCTATATACGCTTGTGGTGCACCCTAATATGCACAACGCTTGCCGCGCGCGCGGCGGCGTTGAAAAGCGTCCACATAATTCGTCACGGACTGTATGTAGTTACTGCACTAAATTTAAATTAATTCAAGCCGCGCAACTCAAGAAAAAATGACTAAACTCAATAGTAACCGCGTCGCGAAGGAAACACAAGGCACACAGACACAACAGATGCAATGGAGCACATCATGTTCCCATCGCGGAATGTTAATTTATGATTGGCCACCGCCAGATGGCCTCGTTCCCAATGCGAAGCCAAGTGATTACAACAGTGCGTCAGGTGAATGGAACAATGCAACAAAACGCTGGACAGAAATAATAAGATTGAAACCTGAAATTTTACATTTGGTTCTGTCGGACTAGTGGTCTGGAGTTTACGCCGGCAGCGATTTATATTTTAGATTGTGATTGTCTTTGGGCACAGGCCAGAATCTGGGATTGGCTTTGCACAAGCCTAAGTCGACGCGAGCTTTGCCCGTCCAGTATTAGCCATTCATTGGACAATTTGTTCTGACACAATTTTTCCTAAGCAGATCAACAACACAAAATGTGTGACTCGAGCACCCAAGTGCCGTTTGGGCCCGGTGCAGCTGCCCAGTCATGCCTGGCCTACCTGGACCAAATGGACGTTGAATCGGTGTCCAAATCAGAATTGTTGGCAGCCATGTTGAATAACAATGGATCAATGGCCAATGGCACGGGTCGGTTGCCTGATTTTAAATGGGGAAGTCATAAAATAAGGCTGAGCGCTTGACGCAAGCCAACTATTGGTTTTGGGAAAGTCACCGAACAACTTTATTTTTGTGATGTGATTGTCCCTTGCCTTTTACAAGTCTCTGCATGGCAACTTACCTGGCGTTTTAAGTTCAGGGTTGGGCCTAGTACCTTCACCTATACATCTCGGAACATGCAATGCTGGTTGTTTTAGACAATGGTGAACGCGAGATGAGCGACTACGGCAAGTACGTCATCTACATCTCGCAGAACCTGGTTGTCGGTGTGGTCAATCTATTGATTGTGCTGGCCATTTTGCGCCATGGAATACTGCGCAAGAACAAGGCCGTATGTTTGTGGTTTGGGTTGTTTGAGCTTTACTTTAAAATTATTTTACTTACTATTTCTTTATCACAACTGCTGCATATTTCAGTACATCGTCGTTGGCGGACTGGCATTGGCTGATGTACTCAACTCGGCCGGTTACGTCGCTGCAGGTGATTGTTGTTGTTGTGACCGATTAAAAAGGCTGTTTGAATTGCCAGCCTACTATAGTAAATAGCGCCGACAGGCTCGGGGACCCACGGTTAACATCAAGAATGCTCACACTCAGGATAACTCCTCTAACGACAGCAAATTGGACACGAAATTGGTGGTCACCAACCACAGTGCGGATTCATAGATGTTGAGGGCTAAGGCCGCGCTGACAAAGGCAAACAGCAAAAAGTCAACTTTTTGCTTTTGCTCTAACAAAAGCAAAAAGCAAAAAGTGTGTAGTAAACTTTTTGCTTTTTGCTTTTGTCAGAGAGCGGCCTTACCACCACACGGTGAGAGTTGTACATGCATAACTTCAACAAAATAACCCCCGCACAGGTTTCTATCGAATCTACCTGATCTTCAACTTTATCGACAAAGTGCAAGTGACGCGTTGGGATTGCATGATGACACTGCACAACTGGTTGTTTGTCATCGGCGAGCCAATATCCGGAGTCATGTTGACTGCCGTTAGCGTGGATCGTCTGATCGCCGTCACGATTCCGACGAAATATTTTCAGTTCGGTCGACGTTACAGTCTGAGCCTGTGTGGCGTGTTCTATGGATTTGTGGCTGTGCTGGTTGTGATGTGTGTCTACATGGCTTATGACGGGGAACAGGTGCCCGAATATGATGCGATCTGTTTCACCAATTATGCCATCAATCACCCAGAGCACACCTGGTTCATACCGTTCTATTTCGCTATTCGCACCTGGGGTGGAATCCTGTCGGTGGTGATTTATGTGTTTGTGTTCATCATACATCGATTCTACAGCAACAAGATGTTGGAAAAGATGAAGGAAGGCAGCGCGCAGCAGAAACAGGCGATGAAGGCGCAGAAACGTTTGATGGTCACCCTTGGTTTGAGTTCGCTGTGCACGTTGGTGTTTTTCGTGACCCCGAATGCTGTCATGTTGTTTGCACCCGTCACAGTTGAAATGATCGATTTGCTCACGCCCTGGATGATGTCCATTTCGAATATCAACCCGTTCATGAACATTTTCATCTACACTTTTCGTCATAAGGACATTCGAGCGGCCATTACGTATCTGTTTAAGTGCAAGGAGTTGCCGATGAACTTCAATACGGCGTCGGCGTCACAAGTGACCAAAACGATTGAAGTCAAGGAAAAGAACTAGGTACCCTTTTCCATGTTTAGGTAGTTTATTTACATAGTTTTCCTGATGGGACCTTAGGCCAGGGCTAGTGAATTAGAAGTTTCGGTCTTGGCCAAAGTCCATAGACATCCACCTGAGATCACTCGTGACACTTTGGGTTTTTGCTCAGACTTTATGTATTTGGCTAACCAAGCACGAACTGCACCATTCTCTAAGTACATCGGAGCTAGCATGGTAATGCTAAGCGACATATGGTTCATTCCTTATATTGCGTGAGTTGAAAAATTTAAACTCACGCCATTTTCACAAGACTTAACTTGAGAAGCCCAAACTTGCACACAACTTGTATGGCGTGGACTTCTAGGTCCACACAAAATTTCATTCCGCTGCGTGCCCACTCGCGCGATCGCGGGCAAGATACAGTTGAAATTTTTGTAAAAACGTTCTTTCCCTTTTTTTTCCACAAAGTAGTAGTCAGGGCCCAGACGTTACTTAACATCAGGAATGTTAATATCCCCAATAGGGTTTTCGAACTCGAGAAACACGATGGTGCTATCGCCGACTTCGTAACTCCATGTCTGAGACCGGTTCCAGACCATGACCCCGCCTTTTTGTATGGAAAGAGTGCTTCCCGAAGTAAAATTTCGCCGAAAAGTTGGGTTATCAGAACTATTAAAGCTGTTTATGTGGTTTTCGTACTCGAGAAACACGGTGGTGCTATTGCCGAGTTCGTAACTTTTAGTATGAACGGTTCCAGACCATGACTTAGACTTTTTGTACAGTAGGTATGGTTATAAAGCCAAAATCAGCGGTTATATGTGTTTTTAATCGTTGTTACGTCAAAAATATATTAATTCCAATTGGTTAAATGTTTTTCAGCTCAAAAAGGGCCATAATGGACGCTCAGACACACACAACAATGCATTAGTGCACGCTACGTAGTTGCCTGATTCATAAAGCGCACAATGTATTACCCACAACACACAGCCAGCCAGCCAGCAACCCAGCACACACATACACAGGCAGGCAGTCAGCACACACACACACAGGCAGCCAGCACAATAGGCAATGCAGCAATGCACGCGTAGTTATGTATGTAGTAAAGTTTGTGAAGGAGAGTGGTGAAGCAGTGATGTCCGAAAGGTCTAACGCGCATCACTGAAGACGAAAGGTCGCGGGTTCAAACATTCACGCGCGCAGCGAACTTTGTTTTATTTTTTACTAACTTTTAATGAATTCTGGGTAACATTTTTCAGTTTTTTCGTGTTTTTATTTGAGATTAATTATTAAGCACAGGTGCGGTTCGCAGTTTATGCGCTGTGATGTCATTCATGATAAAATACCCACAAGATATCAACTTCTTAATTAAAATTCCTGTTGCTCTCTAACATTCAAAGCTTTTTCCGCATTTATAATTTGGCTTTCGTGGGAAAGGTAAATAGTAGTTTTTACGTAACATTGAATCCAAGATCAGATGCGGCGGCCAACACCAAAGCAATCTGGAGACTGATGTTTGACACTTATTTCATTGCTGAAGCTGGAGGGACAGGGGGCATGGAAGTTCATTGCACAGCTTTGCTTGGTACTAAACCAACAAGTGCCATTCTCTGAGACGATGCGCAATCAGTGCGCTATAAATGATGGTACCTAGGGTGTCAAATACATACCTGGGGGTAAATTAAAAAAAATAAATAACTTGACAAGTTACCATGTTCCTCAAAAGCATAGACATGCGCGTGGGACACTGCGTTGGTTTTGTTTCAGTGGTGGGTGAAGACGCAGACACAAGCGTGTCTCCATTGTCAGAACCCCATAGTGAAATCGAAACACAAAATTGGCCTTATGTCACGATAACCACCGATTCATATATCCTGCCAAAAAGTACAGCATCCTTAAACTAACCCCCACACCTCATTGCGCTCATGGTCGACATTTTCTTAGTTAGAACCATTGCTTGCCGGAACTGAAAACTTCCTGTGCCTGATTTATCCGGGTTCTCTGTTTGGCGCTTGCGCGATATAAAAGAACGACACAAGAAAGAAAAATGCCCCAAGGGGCATAAAAGAAATATGGTTCCCTGGCTGACTGGCATAAAAGAACGATACTAGCTTGCACCACTTTGCTGATGTTTCATTAGGCACTGGAATAAACGTAAGTGTGTTCTGAGCTGTTTGATACCGAACAGTAGACATTGAACCATATTCCCGGCGCGAACTCTTTTGAACCAACACCCAGCCGATATCGAAACTTTCGTGCAAACCCACATATTTAGGCAACTGTTTCTTCTTTTCAACCTCACGACAGTAACTGTGCAGTCTTCGGTTGCACTAGGAAAAAAGAGCCTAAACAGGCTTACGGAATTATGCAACATCCGTAACTAAACCTGGCCTAGACTTCTGACGGTACAAATGGAAGAAACAAGTCTAACCGTATACTTATGACGGTACAATGGGGAGAAACAAGGATTATCGACCAACAGTTATGCGGTCCGACCACGTGATGTAGAAAAAATGGCGTTGCATAGTTCCGGCGCCCGCTCGGTGTTCGGCACCCCGTCCGTTTTTTGCCCATTTCCGTTTTCATCATTTCGTTCAGTAGCATTTTTTTCAGTAACAGAACACAATCTTCGAGCGCAATTACACACCTTTCATTTTACTTCTTATCATTAGTCAGTGTGAGAAACAAGTGCTGTATGATTTCACCCGCCACATAATCCCACAATAGCACCCATTATCACATTTACTATGTATATTAGGTCTTATTATCCTGATTCTTATGCAACTTCACGGAATCGATTTGTTCAACTCGCTAATAATCATCAGTTGGTTTTTGTCTTTTTGGACAAGCTATAGTTCGTATGAATAAGATGCGGCTTGTCAGACCAGACAACAAAAGCACAAAATCCCTGGCTATTAAATAACACACGGCTTAGCGTTGGGTTGAACACACTGTTTCACAAGGCAACCTTTGTTGACACTTTCCTCTTTTCATTTTCATATCATAGTTTTCCATCAGGTAACAGACAAGCACAAATGTAAGTGCAAGTGCACACAAGTGTTCTGCGCTGTTGTACGAAGTTTTGACTAACTCCCAATGTAACACGGCACTATGCATTTACGCCTCCCCCGAGCGGGCGCCGGAACTATGCAACGCCATTTTTTCTACATCACGTGGTCGGACCGCATAACTGTTGGTCGATAATCCTTGTTTCTCCCCATTGTACCGTCATAAGTATACGGTTAGACTTGTTTCTTCCATTTGTACCGTCAGAAGTCTAGGCCAGGTTTAGTTACGGATGTTGCATAATTCCGTAAGCCTGTTTAGGCTCTTTTTTCCTAGTTTCTCCCAGTTCAAGGGCGAAGCCACATTGCCACGCACACTCCTCGGGCATCGCTGCGCGATGCCCTCGAAGTGTCTTAATTGTCACCTACCCTTCCCATTCACCTCAGCCACTGCTAAATCTTTGCTCGACAATTAGATCCAAAATACCTACCAAAGGCAATATAAAGCTTTGTAGCGAGCATTCTTCGTCAAAAGGCTGCTGCTTCCTGGTAAAAAACGACCTGGATTTTTCCAGGTCAACGGCGATGCCACGTTGCCGCGCACACTCCTTTAGTGCTTTAAGTGCTTTAATTGTCACCTACTCTTCCCATTCACTTCAGCCACTGCTGAATTTTTTTTCTGACATTTAGATCAGGAATACCAACGGCAATATAAAACTTTCTTGGTCAAAAAAGCACTTCTGGTTTGAATAAAACCAAACCCAGAATGCCTACCTTGGGCCGGACTAACAAATCTTCCAATTTTTAGGTTGCAGTGTCCATCTGCACCACACCATTTGGCAAAGTGTTCATGATGCAGCTATTCTGGATGTCCGTTTTTATGTTGCGATGTGATCCTTTTCGTTGACACTGTTTGTATTGTCTCGTTATCTGATTCTGTTCCAACTTTGGCACTGTGTTATTTTGCGTTGCAATGCCTCTAATTTGTGTTTGCATTTACATCAGCAGTATTTGGTCACGAACTGCTGCTTGAAAGTCACAAAATTTTTTTTATCGAAATTCGTTATATCGAATGTTCACTGTATTCACAATGTTCTGTTACAACGTAGATACATACTTTTACATAATGTGCATTAGTGTAACCATACATGTTTTGACACTATGTAAACTAATGTAGCTGGTTTTAATTTATATTTTTTACGGAAATACAGGAATTGTTGTAAGTCACTTTTTCAAACGACAAAATAATGTGTGTGTGTTGTTGTTTTACTTCTGTTTATATAGTTCTACGATGTTGTTTTTGATGCCTTCCTAAGTGTATTTGGTGGCCATTGTTTTCTGGAAAGCTTAACCGTAAAGCGAATAAAGGTCTAAAGAGATTGGCAACGTATACGAACGTTCTGGTTTCACTCTCGCTCTCCACTATTTTTTACTTTTACTTCATTATTTCGCTTTTAACTGAAAGCCCAAATTTTTATATCATGCATGCTGTTTCTCAAACTGCTGTTTGATACTTGAGAACGATGAAAAATTTTATATCAAGCATTAAGGTCGATTTATACTTCTGACTTCCGGGAAGTAGAAGTCAAAATCCGGAGAAGTCACTACCACGCAGAAGTGTCCAGCAAGGCAGTGATTGCCTGCTCAGCTCTGTCCACTGACCGGTACCTGCCGTCTACTGTCCTTGCTCAGTTAAAGAGGTGACCGAATGGGCAGTCGCAAATTTCTGACTGCTACTGCCAGGCAGTCAGAGTATAAACCGACCTTTAATCAAAAACTACTACGGGCCTGAGATTTGGAGGGCCGGCCGGGCCAGGCCGGCATACTCGGGCCGACGCTGTTTTTTACCGAAAAAATTGCGATACTGAATTTTCCCACCAGCCAACTGAAACAAAAAATTCACCAACCACTCCAGCTGCGCTGTTCTCTCGTTTGTTCAACCACCAACAATGCTCGATACAAAATTTTGTATCGTCGTCAAGGAACAATACTTGATCAGGAATGCTCGATGCTCCATGGGTCAGGCCAGCCCGATTGTGACCTCTGGTTTCCTGCCAAAAAATTGCTTCAAAAATACGCGAAAAAACGAAGCGAAGCAATGCACACACCAAAACCAGTTACATTAATTTACCTAGTGTCAAAAAGGCATCACTAATGTATATTATGCAAAAATGTGCATGTACGTAAAAAGTACTGTTTGAGGCTTAAAACGAATATCCCGCAGAATTTTTTGCAATTTTTTCATTTTGGACTTGTTCAGTTTTCTACCCTTGAAAGCTCTCCGACCGAGCTGGGCCGGACCGGGCCGATCTCAAACCAAAACGGGCCCAGCCAGGCCGACTTAAAAAATATAGAAAAAACAACCGATTTTAGCTAGTTACGGCAGGCCAAGAATCGAAAAATTTGACGACTTAATGACAGGGCATTATAAACCCCGTCCCCCAAATCTCCGGCCTGATCAACAAAGTATGCGCAGCGGACCGAACTCTCCATCGGAAACAAAAATACGACGGCGATAGACATCTTATGCACGTTTATTATATCTTAGACAAAAAATTCACCAACCAGCCCAGCTTCACTATTCTCCCCGTGTGCTTGGTTGTCTGGTTCTGTCACGATTTTGGATGTCTTTTTTTCGTTTGTTTTTCTGCCGGCATTTGCTGCCGGTTCGTTTTGTCGACTCTGAAAATGAAAATAAAAAATTGTGATTGCTGGACAGAAACGAAAGAAGCAACTTAGTACAATCTGCTGGAACAACTGGTTTTCAGAGTTGGCCAGGCCGGGCAAGACCACCTTTTTGAACCAAAATCCCCGAAAAACCGTTCCTTAAAAACAACCAGAGATGTCAATCGGGCCGGCCCGGCTCGAGCTGCGAGCTTAACGGCCCGCACTGTCAGGCCGAGCCGAAGTTTTCCATGGTCGGCCCGAACCAAAAGGGCAAAATTACAGCCGCTCGAGCCGGCCCGATTGCGACCTCTGGTTTTCTGCCAAACCCAAAAAATGATGAAAAAATCTGATCAAAAAAGCGGGCGGGGCCGAGTATTGGTCACATCGGGTCCGGCCGGGCAGAGTAGTACTTGGGAGGAGGGGGCGGGGAAAACCCCAAATTCATCTATCCATCGTCAACACTTTTTGATTTCATCTATCTATCGTCAACAGTTACGGGCTAATTTATCTATCGTCAGCAACAATCGACTCCAAAACGGACATCTTTAACTCAAAATGGCTCAAAATCGGTATTTTTACCAAAATAGCCAAAAAAATCGTGCGATACGCGCGGATTTTGCACATCTTAGTACATTTTCATTAATATTTACACATTATTACCTACTTAGTGCACTATACTATACCTTGATTTTAGGGTACCCCACCATCTATCTATCGTCAACAAGTTTGGGTCAACCCCCCAGATTTCGGACTTGGGTCATCTATCTATCGTCGACACATTTCGGGTCCCAATCTATCTATCGTGAACAACCTGACCAAATACAACACTACGACCGGGTCAGAGATTTGGTGGATTATCGGAGCCTGAGTTTAACGTTCCTTTCATGGCTGTCAACAAAAAATAAGTAAGCCACAATATTGCCAACCGATTCTGCCGCATTGTCGTCTCTCTTATGTTTGTTCGCATTCGTTTTTCCTCCCGTTGCCCTGTCCTTGCCCCGTTTTTTGTCGCGACGCCTGTCAACGGATGTCGCCAATCCGCTTCTCCTCTTCTTCTTAGGCATCGTCGGGATTGGAATTGTTTCGAAACTGGATTTGGATTTGGTTTTTTTTGTTTAGTTTTGGAATTGTTTGGAATTGAATTTAATTTAGAATGTCTAGAAATCCCGGGTGCCCGGCCCGTCCCGGCCCGATCCTGCAAATCTCCGGCCCGGCCCGGCCCGGGAAAAACCCAAAATTGCAGCCCGGCCCGAGCCCGGGCCGACCCAATTGCGACCTCTGCTTTCAATGGGAAAGTTGTAAGACAAACAAGTCACTAACTTGCCGAATCCATCAGAAATTTTAGCACTTTTGACAAAAAAGCACTACCGTAAAAACCTAAATAGAAGGGGCTCTATTAATTCACTGACCCCATTTGGGGGCTCAACTACGGGGGGTTCTATTCCGGGGGGCTTCTATTAATTGACTGACCCGAACCTGAAAAATTGTTCCAAGAAATACCCCAAAAAACCCTAAAAAGGGGTTTGAAAGGATGTTTTTCGCTTGCAATCGCATTTATTCGGGTCTATTCGTCAATAAGAGGCGCATTATATGCTCTGAGCGAACAACAAACGTGCATAAATGTAGCTGTGCACCACTATCAAGCCTTACACTACTGTATAGGTGATGTTACTTAGGGGGCTCTATTCCGGGGGGCTCTATTAATTCTGTACTGGGGGGCTAATCTAATCTAATCTAAATCTGAGCCAAAAATTCGGGCCGGGCCGGGCCGGGTCGGAGATTTGGGGGTTCGGGTCGGGCCGGCCCGATTGCGACCTCTGCTACTGTGCTGGGGGATAATCTAATCTAATCTAATCTAAATCTGAGCCAAGAATTCGGGTCTGCCGGGCCGGAGAATTGGGAGTTCGGGCCGGGCCGGCCCGATTGCGACCTCTGCTACTGCACTGGGGGCTTATCTAATCTAATCTAAATCTGAGCCAAAAATTCGGGCCGGGTCGGAGATTTGGGGGTTCGGGCCGGGGGGGCTATGCTAATCTAATCTAATCTAAATCTGAGCCAAAAATTCGGGCCGGGCCGGAGATTTGGGGGTTCGGGCCGGGCCGCCCCGAGGTCGGGTCGGCCCGATGGCGACCTCTGCTACTGTACTGGAGTGGGGGGGGCTAATCTAATCTAAATCTGAGCCAAAAATCCGGGCCGAGCCGGGCCGGAGATTTGGGGGTTCGGGCCGGGCCGGCCCGATTGCGACCTCTGCTACTGTACTGGGGAGCTCAATTGGATATCAAAAATACTCTATATAAAGCTTTTTTGCTGTTTTTGACCAAAAATTGGACGAAAAACAAACCAAAAAGTGCAAATGTTTCCCAACCATTGCAGTCATGCGATTGCCTTGCGTTGCCTGTGTCGTCGCACTTTTGTCCATTTTGTTCCGACGTTTCTGTTTGGCGTCCGTCAGACCACTGCCTTTGTTGATCTTTTTTGGGCATGATCGACAATTATTATTCGCGTGTTGTTGAATCAAGATTTAGAATTGTTGATAGCATGAATCTAAAAAACTGGCTTGTTGATTGACTTTCCGAAATACAAGGCTGGGCCGGGGTGGCCAGCCCGCAAAGGTCTTCCCGGCCCGCACTATTTTTGTGTTTGATTATTTTGGTTTGCACTGAATTGAATAAAGTTTAATATTCCAATTAGCGCGCTGCTGTTTCTGCCAGAAAAATAAAAGGAAAACACGCGGAAAGAAAATTCATAACCCAAATCTCCGGTCTGGCCTGAGCTTTCCCACCGTCGGGCCGGGCAGGGCCAGACTTCCCGGCACGCACTGTCTGGCCGGGCCGACCTGTCAGGGGTTGCGGGCCAGGTCGGGCCGGGACGGACAAGCCCGGCCCGATTCACACCTCTGACGTAGAGCGCTTCACCGGGGCGGGCCGGGCCGGGCCCGATCGTAATTTTTGCCCACTTTACTGGGCCCATTTCCGATCTACATAATGTGCCATTGCATTGTCAAACAACGATGATTCTGAAAAATGTATCATTCAGCATGATTTTGCGAAACTAAAATGGAACGAAATCAACACCGACCCAATCGGTCTTGGGTTGTTCATGCTTAGGCTTTGCTCAGGTTTTACTTAGGCTTAAGGCTAGGCTTGTCTTTCACTGAATTGAACGAAGCTTAAACTTAAAATAAGCTCGCAGCTGTTTCTCCCAAAAACAAGGCCAACAAGAGAAAAAGAAACCACGTGTAAAGAAACACACACGCGCGCGCGCCAACAACAGCCAATCAGCAGCCGACTCCGCCCCCTTTGCGCGGGAAATGTCGGCCATTTTCTCACGCAACTTTGTGGCGGGTTTTCTCGCGATAGAAGTGATGTTTCAAAAAATGATTTTTTTGTACCGCTTGCCCTGAACGAGATCAGTCGATTGATATGCAGCTTTCCCCATTTCATTCAATTCCGGAGGAGGACTGGACTTAAAACAAAAATGACGCATTTTTTGGGAACGCGGACATCACTCTTTCTCGGGTGTCTGGAAAACCACTTTCTGCTGCACCGATCGGGCTGATTTTTTCAGCGTTTTGTGTCGGCGGGTATACGACATTATCGCAATAATAAAATTGGCAAAAGCCCAACACACGCGCTCACGCCAGCACCCCCGATTTTAACACTACAGGTATAGCAAAATTTCCGATAATCTGACCTGCTGATGTTTCATTCTGCGTTGCGATTTTTTTCCCACACAAACACTATTGAATACGTAAGCTATCTTGTGAATATGTCGCCAATAAGCTAATGCCACGATGTCTTCTTTGTTTTGCTGTTGCCTAATTCCGGTGCTATACTGACGTATAGACCCTGTCTCTGAGCCCGGTACAGTAGGTATCCTCCCTCCCTCCAGAGTACCTCCAACACTGTACGCGAATCGAATTGTCAAAAAATTGCTTATTTTGATCCTTTCCGGGGGTACCGGGCGCGTACCGTTGAACGGTGCTCGACCTCGACATACAGTATGGACAGTCTCCCTAAAAGGCCCACTGTCGGTGCCCCACTGCCCCATTGCCCCACTCCCTAAAAGCCCCACCCCTCGTGCCCCACCCCCTAAAAGACCCACCATTGGTGCCCCACTGTCCCACCACGAACCCCTAAAAGCCCCACCCCTTGGTGCCCCACTGCCCCACTACTTCCCCCCTAAAAGCCCCACCCCTGGTGCCCCACTGTCGAGGTGCCCCACCATGCCCCACCGTGCCCCACTGTCGAGGTGCCCCACCATGCCCCACTGTCAAGGTGCCCCAGCATGCCCCACTGTCGAGGTGCCCCACCACGCACCACCGTGCCCCACGCATGTTGGGAAAAGCTAGTCCCGTTGCCTTGACAGAGAGAAAACGCGAATTTTCGATTTCGCGATAGAAGGCACGGGTTGGCTCAAGGTTTGGCCTAAGCCCAAGCCTAAGCCTAATAGTAAGCCTAAGCCTAAGCCTAAGCCTAAGCCCAAGCCTAAGCCTGAGAAAAAGGGAAGTCAATTTTGAAACGGGACTAGCTTTTCCCAAAATGCGTGCCCCACTGCCGAGGTGCCCCACCGTGCCCCACCATGCCCCACAGTCGTGGGGCATGGTGGGGCACCTCGACCGTGGGGCACGGTGGGGCACAGTGGGGCATGGTGGGGCACCTCGACAGTGGGGCACGGTGGGGCACAGTGGGGCATTGTGGGGCACCTCGACCGTGGGGCGGGGGCATGGTGGGGAACTGTGGGGATGGTGGGGCGCAGTGGGACATGGTGGGAAGAGGAGTTAAAAATCTTTGGAAAATCATCCACGCCTATAAAAGGCAGAAAACGGCGTTTTGAGGCCAGCCGCTTCAGACTACGTTTAAGCACAAGCCTAAGAAGCCTAGGCGTAGGCCTAAGCCTAAGCCTAAGCCTAAGCCTAAGCTCAAGGAAACAAACAAAGAATGATGGCTATGTTTTGACACCCCAACCCCGATTTTACTGTTATAAACACTATTGCTCATCATTTTGTGCATGTATAAATTAGTTTAAACCAAAAAAGCCAAAAAAAAACAAAAAAGTTTTACGGCGCCGGCGGGACTCGAACCAGCAGTCCGGCAGGCACGAGTCCAATGACTTCACCGCTGAGCCATCCAGCCGACACACACTGTGGTCTATCCACTGGTATTTATGTTTAGCGCTGCTGCTGTCTAATACACACACGTGTATAAATTAACGCACACACACACACAGCCAGCTGCGTGTAACGGTTAAACCTGATGATCAAGGGCACCTGGATGATTTTCCAAAGATTTTTATCTCCTGATCATGGTGGGGCATCTCGACAGTGGTGCACAGTGGGGCATGGTGGGGCACCTGGACAGTGGGGCACAGTGGGGCATGGTGGGGCACCTCGACAGTGGGGCATGGTGGGGCACCTCGACAGTGGGGCACGGTGGGGCACGCATTTTGGGAAAAGCTAGTCCCGTTTCAAAATTGACTTCCCTTTTTCTCAGGCTTAGGCTTGGGCTTAGGCTTAGGCTTAGGCTTACTATTAGGCTTAGGCTTAGGCTTAGGCCAAACCTTGAGCCAACCCGTGCCTTCTACCGCGAAATCGAAAATTCGCGTTTTTTCTCTGTCAAGGCAACGGGACTAGCTTTTCCCAACATGCGTGGGGCACAGTGGGGCATGGTGGGGCAAAGTGGGGCACGGTGGGGCATGGTGGGGCACCTCGACAGTGGGGCACGGTGGTGCATGGTGGGGCACCTGGACAGTGGGGCACAGTGGGGCATGGTGGGGCACGGTGGGGCATGGTGGGGCACCTCGACAGTGGGGCACCAATGGTGGGGCTTTTAGGGGGTGGGGCACCAGGGGTGGGGCTTTTAGGGCAGTGGGGCACTAGTGGTGGGGCAACAGGGGTGGCTTTTCCCAACATGCTGAGGCAGTATGGCATTTTGGGAAAAGCTAGTCCCGTTTCAAATTTTCAAATTTTATCTGCAAGCTTACGCGAAGACCTTCACAAGATCCGGAAAAACCCTTAAAATAAAACAGTGTTAATAACAAAGAATGTGAACATGAATGAATAAACGACAATGGAAACGCACCGGTGAGATGAGACCAACCAAACGAGCCAAACTAGCACAACCAACACACAACAACGGCAAATTCAGCAACGGATGACGAGAACGAGAATACGGTTTTAAATATTGATGATGATCTGAAAGCAGCAACCCAGTGACTGAGGAGATCAGTCAACGACGGCTGAAAATTTTGAGTTAATGTGGCAAGAAACTACGTCTCGACCACGTGAGTTTAGTTTAGTTTTAAAGGCCGCAATTGAGGCAGCAGAGACGACGCCCTCTGGTAGCCTGTTCCAGAGGTCCACGACACGATAGGCCCAGTACCCGGACAAGTCCGCACCCGCGCCATGGACTCGACACAAACTGTGGGAGTGCCCTCGGGTTGGGCGGCCGGTGTCACGAGATGGAAAGAAGGATTCCTTGGTTACCCCAGGTATGTGACCGTGAATGACCTTGTACACAAGCACAAGATCGTTCACGGTCCGGCGATAAATTAGGGGGTCTAAATTTAGGGCATGCAAACGCTGTTGGTAAGACAGAGTCTGCATGCCAGGTAAATAGTAAGTGAACCGACGTTGAATTTTTTCAACGTTTTTAGCTAAAGTGACATTTTGAGGGGACCAAATGGACATGGAAAATTCCAGTAAAGGGCGGACATAGGCCAAATAAAGTTTTCGGAGGAAGTCGAGATTTCGACTGTGAAAGTTTCGGCGGATGGTCTTCTCCATTCTGCTGGCGTCAGCCACAATTTTACCAATATGTGACTCAAACTTTAAGTTTTGTTGGTCTATTAAGACACCCAAGTCCCGGACATGGGGTGGTGAAATAATCTGCTCATTCCCACAAAAATAGACAGGGGGGACTTGGGGGGCGATTCCCAAGCCTTACTGTGACGCTCTTATGGCTGGCAAGAGCCATGCCATTTGCAGAGAGCCAACTAATGACCGCATTTATGTCACCCTGGAGGATTTTGTGATCTGCAGCACTACGGATTTCCCTGTAAATTTTGATATCATCAGCGTAGAGATACAGATAGGTACCTGGATGTACTACACTGACAACATCATTTATGTAGATGAGAAAAAGGGTCGGGCCGAAAACACTGCCCTGGGCGACCCCGGAGGTGACCGGAATCCACCCAGAGACTGCGTCCCCGACCCGAACCCGCTGTGACCGCCCATTTAGGTATGAAGATACCCAATTGAGTAAATGGCGGGGGAAACCGTAGTGCTGCAGTTTTTGCAGCAGCGCAGAGTGCGGGACAGTGTCGAAAGCCTTTTGGCTGTCTAGGTAAATGATGTCCACTGCGTTCCCACGCTCCAACGCTGCTGTCCAGTGCGACATGCAGCACAATAGCTGAGCCTCTACAGAGCGACCAGGGATGAAACCGAATTGGGAGAGAGATAATAAATTATGTTTTTGAAGATGGGCCATGACCTTTGAATTAACAAAGGTCTCCAAAAGTTTGCAGGAGGAGGATGTAAGAGAAATGGGGCGATATTTAGTGACATTTTTTGGGAATTTTTCCTTGGGGATCGGGATCACGTCGGCCAACTTGAAGTCATCGGGAACAACTCCGGTGTGGAGAATTTGGTTAAAAAGGAAAGAGTATTGGTCCACAAGGGTGATGCCCAACTTTTTCAAGAAGGCCGAAGGGATCCCGTCAGGACCGGGGGTAGTTTTGGCTGGTAATTTTCGAAAAAAATTTCGAAAATTCGACCTCGGGACCCCCAAAAATCGCGCGCGCAGACACCCAAAAATGGTCATTTTAGGCCAATTTTCGGCAAAAATGTCAAAAAATACCCATTTTTAGGCCAATTTTGCAGTAAAATTGCATGCAAAAAAACGGCCTTTTCTCGCCTTTTGACGGACCATAGGGGTATCTTGGGTAGCCTCTGGGGGGTATCTCGAGTAAGTCCGAAACCTTCCCCCCCCCCTAGGGTATCTTGGGTCGATTGGCCTGCCACCACACTGCCGGGGGGGCTCTATTAATTCACTGACCCCTTTTTGGGGGGCTGTATTACGGGTGGGCTCTATTCCGGGGGGGGGCTGTATTTAGGTTTTTACGGTACATACAGTAGGTAGGTCGCTCGCCGCCCGGCGGCTGGTACAATAAGTTGCGATTTTTGGCTCAAAGCGGTATAAAATTGGTATTTTTCACTCCAAATAGGCGAAAAATCGCGCGCTACGCGCGAAATTAGCGTTTTTAGAGCACATTTTCATCAATATTAAACTTAAAAATTTTTGTTCGCCCCGCTAGCTCGGCCGGTACAGTAGGTTGCCGCCCCACATTTTTGGTGGTACAGTAGGTTGCCCGGTTGCCGCCCCGCCTGGGTAGCTGCACCACTGGACAATACTGATCACTTACTTGCCGAATCCGTCAGAAATTTTAGTATTTTTCACCAAAAAATCCCTACTTTTTCAGTAAAATAAGTCACTTCAGAAGCTTCGGGCCGGGGTGCCCGGCCCGGCCCGGCCCGAGCCAAAAGCCCAAAATCGCGGCCCAGTGCTGTG